>CAJQZN010042018.1:22432-33763 GCA_907164685.1 Colias eurytheme | reverse complement strand
GTTATAAATTCATTAAATTTCCCAATTTTTGCCTTACAAAATCTATTGATAAATACTGCTAAAAGTTATTTTTTCCATTAATTTATTCGAGTTGGTTGAAGACCAATGAGTATAAATCCTTTACAAAAATTTTTTTTTGAATTTTGATAATTCTTTAAATATTAAAAAAATATTTAAAATAATTAGGAAAAATCCTAGCGAATTTCTTTAGTCGCGCTCCTTGTGCCGGAGCGTTCTGACGTGTGTTCTACGCTCGATTTTCCTTCATACCGAAGTGAAAGTTGCTCTACTTCATTAAATTTAATATTTTTGTTAATTGATTATTTTTATCTTAGTTTTGTGCAAATATTCGTATTTTTAAACATTTGATTTCGATATGGAAAATAAACGAAAAAAATACGCGTGACGCTACACTAGAAAAAAAATTATCTTCGAACATAAAGTTAATGAAACCAAATAGATTGCAAAGGTGATTGGCAACAATTTCTTTATTTTACGGGGTGTCAGTAAAGGGATGTATATTTCTTTAAAACTAAAGTAAGCTCATAAATTTTCTTATAATATAATTTTTTTGAAGTTCCAAAAATGTTTATTTTTCGTTTGAGAAATACGAAATATAATATAAACTTGTATTGAGAACTTGAACTTCCCAAGTTCATCCGGGGAAATCCCCATACGGGGAAAATGATTTGTTTACTCCAAAATTGATCCGAGGTGTTTTAATTTTTTCTTCTAGTCATTTTCAACGTAGCGGCATGTTGTTTGATTATTAATTTTGTAACTTAAATACAGGATGTTGGTTTTATATTCTGATCTTACAGACGCGCTGACAAATTTAGTCCGCCATTTCTAGTTTAGTCTACCAACTCTAAGTACCAATATTAAAACGAATGGATTATCATCACATCATCAAAACTCAGATGTAATGGAAGATCACAATAACATAGAAAATTCAGTGGGTGTTGAGAACTAAACAAACAGAAGTAACAGAGACGCGAAGAATAAAAAAAGAGGACGAAAACGATAATTCGTTGATGCTTTCCCTTTTCGACGTATTGTTAGGGTACATCACCAATCTGCAAAAAACAAAACTGATGATTCCCAATTGCTGATTAAAAATGAAAAACAAATAATCGACAACAGTGGTGAAAATTTGCTGATCACAATGAAACATCCTTCAGTGGTAGTAGATTTACTCATTTAAAATGTATCGGTGAACAGCGTAAAGGAGAGGAGGACAGGAAAACATTATGAATGTGGATGGTGGATTGTATACAGGGGGTAATCGATAAGTATGTGCAGGCGATTATGACGTTATTATTGCAGGTATCAAAAAACTTAAAACTGATATCGAAATTACTTTACCTAATGAGCAAAATGACAATAATAACTTTTTAAAAGTATAACGAGAAATATCTAAAAAATTTACTTTATACACTCCCATATCAAAAAGGGAAAATGGGACTAGTAGAAGTTAAATGTCTAATTCCGGCAAAAGACATGAATGCGGAAGATGCGGTTAAAAAAAAATTTAATATTTGAAATACAATGCAAAAAATAACACTTTTGTCATAGATAAGAATCATGACTATTTTTTCCAAATTCAGGGACAACTAAACGTTGCAGAAGCAGAAGTCTGCTTATTTGCTGTTTGGACTGGAGTGAATCATTCGTTAAAAATAGAATATATAAAAAAGTATGTAACGTTTAGGCAAAATAAAATGATGGACCATTGTCAAGATTTTACATAAATTGCCTACTGTCAGAATTGATTGATTCGAGACTTCAGCATTCGATGCCCATCAAGGACCCATCCTATATCATTCAAGCGATTGAAAAAAAAGAGATAAATCCAGTGCAACCGATAAAGCATCAGAATGCTAGCAAAAGATTTATTAGGTTTATCAATATAAATCTATATGTTATACATAATATAATAAATCTGTAGAAGACGCGAAAACTGACATCCGCGCGGACGGAGTCGCGGGCGGAAGCTAGTCAGAAATAAATATCTTTTGTTTTCATTTGCGTATTTTTCTATTTTATAATTTTTTAACACAAACATTACATTTTTTTATTATATACAAAATTTGTTCATCCGTTTTATTAGTTAAACTGAACAACTTTCACTAAGAAACTTAGGTCGAAAAAAATGTATAGAGTTATGCATTTTGTATGGAAAGCTTATTTTTTTTTATATTTCGTCCAAATTTCTTTGTAAAAGTTGATCAGTTATATAAACATGAAGTTGAAGATATCAATAGAAAGTATTCGCAAATTTTGTGTACTGATAAAAAAAAATCACCCGGTGTAATTTTCACGAAAATTGTTTCAAATTGTCATTTTTGGTACTTATTACGAATATTAAATTATACGAATGATTTAATTTTTAAAAATTAAGTGGAGCAACTTTCCCTTAGTACATTTGTATTATTTACATATAGGATGACAGGATGCATTTGTTTGCACTACTAGACCAAGCCCTTAAGTACTTATATCAAATAGATTTTTTTATTATTTACCTGTACCTAGTTGGGTCGCCCGTCGTGTGTATGTTATTGTGTTAATCTTTGAAATGTGTGTACTGTGTATGAATAAATGTTTTTTAAGCTATTGCATAGCTTCTATCGCGGGCCTTGAGCGCGGGGAACGAATCGAGAAATTCCGTAACGAAAAAACATCACGCTCCCCACTCCGACGGGCTCGGAGGTGTGGCTTGAAGGCATGGCATGCAATAGCTTTACCGCGGCAGTCCCCGAGTGCCACACGTCTTTTTTTATTTTTTTTTTTCATTTAAGAGTACCTAAATTTCAATCTTACCTACCGATCGTAGAGAAAATTAGTATCTATTTGTTGATAATTCAATAGAATTCTGGTAAGTACTAATTACTAGATTTCTGTAACTTTTCTGCAATCGTTTGGAAGTGAAAACTTCTTTAACGGCGTTGGGTATAAAATCTTAAACTCGCGTCAGGACACGTGACCTGATCGAAAAAGCGTAAGACCATTCCAAAATATCAAACTTGCTCAACGTTAATAATCAAGTTTCACTTCTGCCGGCACTCCCGGAGTGCAACCCGTCATTTTTGAAGTGAAAACTTCTTTAGCGGCGTTGGGTATAAAATCTTAAACTCGCGTCAGGACACGTGGCCTGATCGAAAAAGCGTAAGACGGATGTTTTTTTTTTAGCTCTTATATTCCATGCGTAAGACGGATACCATTCCAAAATATCAAACATGCTAAACGTTACTAATCAAGTTTTCACTTCTGCCGGCACTCCCGGAGTGCAACCCGTCTTTTTTTATTAAGTATTTCACCAGTTCAATAACATCCAAAGGAAATCAATTACAAAATTTATATTTTAAATGAGTTTGCTATATGATTAAAAATATCGTTATATACTTACAATTTTTAATTTCGTAAATTAATTAGAAAAGATTGCAATAGACAAAAAGTATATTTTAAAAAGAATATTCAATTTGAAATTCGAATATAGATTTCCATTTTTAATTTTCACTGTTTACGCAGTCCCTTCCCGCTGCCTGTATGTTTATATCCATTTACATGCTAACCACGCAACGGAATAGCATATGCTTTTTTGAGAGAAAATGTGGTTCTCAAAAAGGTTGTATTGTATAATTTCTGAAGTTTTTGACAAAGCGAGCGAAGCCGCGGAAACCTAGTTTTATACAAAATTCAACAGCATTCGATTAACTGTATATCAGTTTGACAAAACTTAATTCAATTTCTGGTTCATAGAGCTGCAATCTGTGAGAGTACTCGAATTTAAATCGAATAACTAACTTTGATTCTGTTTGGAAAGCAATTCGCGGTATCTATTGATCGGCTATTATTATTGTAGTCACAATTTCGCAGTTTTGTCAATACAAAATATCGTATCGTATGACGTAAAATACTTATATTAAAAGTTTCAAACTTTAATAAGAATAGTTTACATTTTTAGACAATGCGTTAGTTGTGGAAGTGAAACATCTAGAGTCATGAGGGTAACATTTTGACGGATGAAACCTTAGACTTTAGAGCATGAAACGCAATGAGAATAATATTACAACACTTAAAGATGAAATTTGCAAGGAATGTTTTTATCAGAAAAAACAACTCTTTCCTCCTGTAATATAATTATCCTTACCTTCGTCAAGCTAATCCTGCCACAGTCAGAATCTGACTGCAGGAAGATTAGCCCAAAGAACTGTTTTAGGCATACCGATTTGAGTGAATGAAATACCTACTGTCGTACCTAATAATGGTATTATGGCAGTATTTATCTAAGAATGACTAGGGTACAAACTGACTATGTGTAATTGACTAGCGGTACGCCTTCGATATAGTACATTCGTATAGTTACATATATAAACGACACTACGTACCTACTCAGGGATCACCTACACAGCCTACGGTGAAAGAATTTTTGAATTCGGTCCGGTTGTTCTACGATTTGCGCGTGCATACAAATATACAAAAACTTCTTCATTTTATTAGTATAGATATTAATATAAGGAAAGCGATGTGTAAACAGACACACTCGCATACATATTATATAGTTCTAGACTCACCCACACACGCGCACGTATACGCACACACACATCTATCAGGTTTTAGATTATCTATAAAGATGTAAACATGTAAACAAATAAATCAGTGAGAAAAGTAATAATATAGTAACAGTTACAGATAATATTATCTTAGATGTTTAATGGTCTTCTATTAATTATTAACAGCTGGTCAATAATATTATCTACTATATAAAAATAATTCGGGTTTTCCTTCCTGACGCTATAACTCCAGAATGCACGAGCGTTAGTGAGCCTCGTGTTAAAGCCCGACAGCATGGCTGAGTCTGACCCGATTGCCATGTAAACTATTGTGTATTTTTTTTAGTAATATAAGTAGTTATTAAGTGTGTGTAACATGTGGCAATAAATATTTTTTCTTTCTTTTCTTTCTTCTTTCTTTCTTTCTTTACGAACCGATTTCCACGGTTTTGCATTCATTGGAAAGGTCTCGGGCTCCGTGAGGTTTATAGCAAAGAAAAGGTGTCTCTAGTGGCGAAACGGAGTTCGCCCGGTTTGCTAGTCTTGTTATATTTAGAATGGACCTGAAATCATTTGATGGATTGTAGTCATATTTCTATGATAACGATTGTGTTTCCATATTATCTCGATTTTGTTAACAAATTATTTTAATCACTTTACACTTAAATGATTATATGCATAAATAGATCAAGAGATGTACTTAGAAGTTTATAAACAGTTTCTTCCGACTACTTCGGCTAATTTTATTACACTTTAATAAGGCACTAAATTTAGTGTCTTATCAAAAAATTAATGGAATAATACTTAAACAAACAGATAATACACAATAATTGTTAACATTATTCTCAGGTATATTTGATAACCTAAATAGCCAGTAATCTAGTTATTACCACTTCTACAAATCTCAATGATATTTAATATTTGTATTTTAATTCTTCCTTATCTTTTTCCCTTGAGAATGTTCTGTTTAATTTAACTGCGCTTGTTTTAATTAGGTTTTAATTTTATAATATACTAGCGGTCCGCCCCGGCTTCGCCCGTGGTACATATTTCGCAATTAAAGTTAGCCTGTGTTCTTTCTCAGGGTCTAAAGATTATCTGTGCCAAATTTCATCAAAATCGGTCCAGTAGTTTATGCGTGAAAACCATACATACATACATACAAACCTTTCCTCTTTATAATATTAGTATAGATAATATATTATATGAATGAGAATATTATTTTTTTATGATCTGAAGGCAAACGAGCAGAGGTATTGCCTAGTGGTAAGCTAGTTAAGTGCCGCCCATAGACTTTCGTAACCATGGTTACGAGTGTTTATTTGTAAAAGGAAAAGATACAGGACAAACTCTGAATTAAATAAACAGAGACATACGTGAAATGGCGTGTGCTGGTCTTTCGATTACACCTTATAGTCCTTGCTAAAGGTTGAGGCAATCGAAAAATACAGTTATGTAAATTTGAAAATTTGAGATGCTCCATCTCTTTTCGGTACTCTAGTACTTTTTTTAAGGAACCCATACCAAGAAGTCGTCTGTGCATTTTTTTCTTTTAAGTAGACTAGAAAGTTTTCAGTTCATTTTTGCTATTCCACCTTCCTTCAACTAAGAATTGAATCATTTAATTTATTTTAGTTGGAGAAATTTTACTACCCAGAAAAGAAACTTATTTGCCTCAAAAAAGCTAATTATTCAAGAAATAAGGCAAGTTTTTCTAATAATTTAGAAGTAAAAATTATGTTTGCATTGAGAAATAAACTTCGCAAAATTCTCTCACCTCGTACAAAAACATTGCTTAGCTTTTCCATTTAGACAAACGAGAACTTGGAAAGCACACATCAGTAATAGTGATGTAATGGCGTCATCAAATCTGTTCAATACTACTCCAGTTTCTGCTTTGTTTGAAAGCGAATTCATTTGAATTTTGATTGTTAACTCAATCTATCGGAATTCGTTTTTATTATGGAAAAAATTTTTGAGTCTTATAGGTATCTATTGGCATTGCCTATAACGAAAAAAAAAAATAAAAAGTTATATCATTTCTTTTTCAACTACGCTTAGGACTAATTTTTTAACAATTATATGCAATGTGTAATCAGAACTAAGCAAATTCAATAGGTCATTCTTTTATGTTGCTAAAATATGAATCGGTAAGTTTAATTTTATTAAAAAATATATATTATTTACATCAATGTAAGTCACATTTTTATACAGGGTGTCCCACTGTTGGTATACTAAGCTCAAAGGAGGTTATAGTTTTGAATACGCTGAGTACGTAAAAAATAATTAAAAAATTCCAGACGCATTTTTTTTTCAAAAAGATGAATTCTTAAAACTCTATGTGTACACCCATAACAAGCAACCCACCCAACTTTGCCACCAGCACGTGAGCTATCGTTTAAGTTTATGTTTTCATAGACAAAATGCTCACATTAGAGGAGCGGTATATGCCGGCTGCGCGAAGCTAGAGAAGAAAACATAGATTTTCAGGAAAAATTTAGCAAAATATTTTTTACGTGATCAGTGTATGCAAAACTACAAGTCCCTTCGCGCTTAGTATACCAATAGTGGGACACCCTGTATACTGAAAAAATCCACAGATAAAATATTTAGAACATTTTCACCGCTTAAAAGTTCACAGCTCAGCGCTTTTAATATCGAGCACGCTTGGGTTTATCAAATATCCGCCTTTCAGTATTCACGCGCAGGTGAGGGTTAGATTTATACGAACAGTACGAACTTTTTGCATCGGAAAATATATCGCGAGCGGCGGGTCAGAGCGGGAAACTTTTTTATATTTTAAATTCGAATTTGGAACGCAGATTTATTGGTGTCAAAAAAGGTTGCATGTTAAAAAATTATGTACATGTAAATCAGTGAAGGTACAAAGTGGTGGATTAAAGATGACGTTTTTTTTCGAATTCATTTGGTTTTATTTCCTCACTAGCTGTTGCCCGCGACTTCGTCCGCGATTCGGTCGTTTTTCGTCATTCGTCGTTTAAAAAAAATACGTGACACTTTATTTTTGAATGTTCTTAATTGTCTCTTATAAAATTTAACTACATTAAAATTGAATACTCTGATAAGAAAATCTTAAAATCATCGAAAATCATAGACATCGAATATCTGAGGAAAACATGAATGAATGTGATTTAAATTCTACATTTCTTAGTAATTAAAATAATAATCTTAATTAAATGTAGATTAACAGTTTGAGCGCACCATTATAGAATATGTACCTAAGTAATAAATTACGTTAGTTTACATAGTAACTTTACTAAAAACACGATGACTTTCTTTCGCGCTCGGTACCACAAACTAAACATGTTTGTGGTACGTGGCCCGCGTCACTTTACCCCCCACGAGTTCCCCTCCGTTGCTATGCGAAAATACATTCGTCGCCCTACTGTAGGAAAAATTGTAATACTGCGGCCTGGGCGTTATAACACGCTCAGGGAATTCCTGAGTGCTGATAGACTTCCGTCTATCGGCATTTATACCAATTTTATATTAATATCACCATCTTGAGGAAAAGCTTCTAATGTCGATTTAAAACGCATATATACGGATTAACCTGATGAATTAACATGTTCTAAAATTTTGAAATGAGTTCAGTTTTAAATTCGAGAAATATTGATTTCTTGTATTCGATTATTCGTCGTAGTCGAATACAAAATATATTTAAAGAAACTTAGGTTGGCCTTCAGGCAAAAGGGATCCTATCAAATGATAAACTTGACCTTGTATCTTAAAAGTAAGAATGAAAGGAGCATCTGATAATTGTTGAGCACCAAAGGATCATTTAAAACGCAATACTATAAGAGCTAATATTGTCTAAGAACTGTTTAGATTGCACATGTTCCTCTAAAACTTAAAAGTAGTGATTTCAAAGGTTCCGGCGTATCTTCAAACGAAAGCCGACTCCTTACTCCACTTTAAAGCATTACAAAAAGAACATACTACGTTAATATCGCCTATACAGAAGATGATCTGTAATCAATTGTGAGGTTATAAGCAAACCCACTTTTATATTATTTTGTCGGACCACACCACCGAATTTGTAGATTGATCTTCTATGTTTACCTCTTAAGACTATGTCGAAATCTGTCTGCAATAAGACGGGCCTCTCGCTATTCAATTCTTAATCTTTCATTAAACAAACTTATTAATCGTTCTTGTCTCAAATAATGGTAATATTCGCGTCCCTACTCTAGTCATTGCTTATGCTCATGTTCATCTTCGAGAGATCGAATAATATTATGGTGCACCCTATTATTTGTCAAACGGTCTTCATATTGAGTAAAAGTTTCAGAATTCTCGAGATAAAATATGACGATCGTGATCAGCTGTGAAACGTAATTCTCTCTCAGTGAGGGTTTCGGTTTCACGGGATAGTACAATATGCCATTTGCGATCAGCTGTGAGACGTTATATATACCCTCAGTGAAGGTTTCGGTCTCACAGGATAGTACATGCCGTTCGCGGTCAGCTGTGAGCCGCAATTCTCGTTGTGAAGCGGTTTCAGGTTCACATGTTGTTTTCGGTCAATAGTAAGCCTCTTATCTCTAACGATCCTTGAGAACTCTTATTTCTCATTTTCTTAACTTTGCTCGAATTTCGATATATAAAGATTTTTTAGGTGGCACTGATGCGGGTGAATAAAAATTAAAACGGACTAAGAGTGTTATAATCTCAATCATCATCATCAATACATTTAATAAAATTGTGGAAAAGTGATGTCTGTACAATTAAAATATGTAGAAAAAAATTAGCAGGTGTTATTATTATCGAGAAATCGAGAGAAACCATTTTTTTCTCTTAAAAGCTCCCCCCCTCCCACTTCCCGAACTCCGATTGACCGTAATTTATTTTTCCTTACATTTTTATCATATCCTTTTCTAATGGGTTTCATCCTACTGCGATTTTTTTTTGTTTCAAAAATTATCTACCCTGGTGTATAGGTAAATTTTCCACATAAAATGTCCTTTAAATTATGTCGTATTATATTTTTAACCCCCGACGCAAAAAGACTGGTGTTATGTGTTTGACCGCTATGTATTTCTGTGTGTGTGTGTGTGTCTGTCTATGGCACCGTAGCTGGCTAACAGGTAAACCGAATTAGATGCGGTTTTTTTTGTTAGGCAGAATATTTTCCGACGCTGGTTCTTAGATAAAGTGTATCAAAATTGGTTCATCCACTTATTATATCTACATAGGGGTAAAAGGGGTAAAAGTGGGCATGAAAAAAATGAAAGTTATAACTTATTTTTAAAAATCGTCGGGAAGTTTATGAAATTATTTATTCCTTTTTCTATACACTTTTCTTCGTCTAAACGGTTAAGTTACGTGCTCCCTCTCTCTCTCTTCAGCCTTTAGTTACGTGCGTGAGACAGGAAACATCTAATTTGGATTTGTTTCTGGATTTGATAAAAACTGAGTATCGATTAAGCTGATCAGTGGCTACTGGCTACACCATAGATTATTAAAAACATCCGTTTAAGAAAGGAAGGAAATAGAATTTGCTCCTCTCCCCCCCCTGGTTCCTAAAAAATAATATGACATAATTTAAAAGAAATTTTACGTAGAATTAGTTAGGCATTTCTTTTTTGATTTCGATATTATATACTAATCATAATTTTTTATTACAATATGTAGTAACTATTTGGTATAGGTTAGGCATTTCATTTCTTGATTTTCTTCAATAATTTGGTACGTAAGTTTTTTAGCTCAGTTTAGTAAGAAATTTTAATAACAATTCTTTTAATTATTTATGGTAGTACAACAGTACAGTATGGTTGTACGTATTTCTATACTAATATTATAAAGAGGAAAAGTTTGTAAGTATGTATGTATGTATGTATGTATGTATGTATGGTTTTCACGCATAAACTACTGGACCGATTTCAAAAATTCTTTCACCATTAGAAAGCTGCATCTTTACTGAGCAACATAGGCTATATTGCATTTTCAAAAAAATTAGAGATCCTTACCAAAAATGCAATAATGTAACCCAAGGTGTAAAAAAATCCTCAATAAAACTTCTGTCATCGCGTGCGCTGCGGAATCTATTGAAGATAGAACAAAAAAATGTTCTACGGTATTATAGAATGGATCAATATCTACAAGAAAGTCCGCGATACCATATGTCCATCTTCAGTAGTTATGTTACTACAACAACTTTTATACGTTTTCAAAGTAAATAGAAGTGCCGACAGTAATCAAACCATGTTATCCATACACATATATTAATCCTTATCCCATTAAATGATGTTTTATTGTAGACTGTTTCAATACCAGCAAAATACTTTTTAAATTAAAAAAATTGGATATTCCATTCAAAAGATATAACGAATTTTTAAAAGTGTCAATCTACAGAAAATAGTAGGTTTACTGTTTAATACAATGAGCAGGCGTAGTTCGGGACGGGGTGAAGGTGAGGAGGGAAGGGATATTGAGTTCTGCGAGATAGGTAGCCGCGCGGCTCACTCGCGCGGTCGGCTCCCTACGCAGTGGACGCAACCGAAATCGAATATTTTGAGTTTTCAAAGCGTTAAAAAGTTCTTTTCAGAACTACTTACAAATTATTTTATTCATCTTATTGTTTCTTCACAACACATTTTCCGGTTTCACTAACTTTTACTATTATTAACATTATTTATTTTTCATAGAAAGATAGTTATTTCGATAACATTCTTAGGTATTTATTTAGTATATTACAGTATTTTATCAAATTTATCCATTAGGTATTTATTAACTAGGTACGTTATTAACTTTGACA
>CAJQZN010042018.1:0-22422 GCA_907164685.1 Colias eurytheme | reverse complement strand
AGAGCTAGGGTTTCACAGACACGGGCTCGCGAATCTAGCGCTGAACGTTCTCAGCGTCTTGCTGAAAATAGAGCTATGGTTTCACAGACACGGGCTTGCGAATCTAGCGCTGAACGTTCGCAGCGTCTTGCTGAAAATAGAGATAGGGTTTCACAGTCACGAGCTCGCGAATCTAGCGCTGAACGTTCGCAGCGTCTTGCTGAAAATAGAGCTAGGATTTCACATTCACGGGCTCGCGATTCTAGCGCTGAACGTTCACAGCGTCTTGCTGAAAATAGCGCTAGGGTTTCACATACACGGGCTCGCGAATCTAGCGCTGAACGCTCACAACGGCTTATGGAACAGAGACAAAGGCAACGGTCCGTAAGAACAACGACGCGTTACAGAGTTTTGGCACACAGTAACAGATCGGCATTTAATTATGATCCCCAAATCGATTATGCTAACCAGAACTCTGTTCAAATAGGAGCAATGAATAAGATATGTCCTAAATGTTTTGCAAGAAAATGGTCCGATGAAACAAATGGTATGTGTTGCGCGTCTGGTAAAGTTATTCTTCCTGATATTGAAGAACCACCAGAACCAATAAAAAGCCTTTTAACAAATAATCATACATTGTCGGCGCATTTTTTGAATAACGTACGTAGATACAATAGCCTCTTTCAAATGACTTCGTTTGGGGCAAAAGAAATTCGCGAGGGTAGTTTTATGCCCACCTTTAAGGTTGAAGGACAAGTGTATCATCTGATAGGTAGTCTTTTACCGCCATCTGGCCAAAGCCCAAAATTTTTGCAGATATATTTTATTTCTGATGCCGACCAATTATCTCTGCGATCGAACATTGCCCCCACGCTAAAACCAGATTTGATAAACGAATTGCAGATCATGTTGAATAGTCACAATATATACATACAAAGTTTTAAACAAAACTTAGAACTCAACTCATCGAAAAATTTAAAACTCATTATTCATTCAGATCGCACACCACAGACAGCACACAGAGGTAGATTTAATGCTCCTAATGTAAACGAGGTAGCCGTTCTTTTGGTCGATGAAGAAAAGGGCCCCCGAGATATAGTTTTGCACAGTAAAGATGGACAGTTAAGAAGAGTTTCAGAATTACACCGCTCATATGACCCCCTACAATATCCTATAATGTTTATAAGAGGAGAAGATGGTTATTATCTAACCATCCCACAACAAGGTACAGCGCGGAACAAAAATGTTACATGTATGCAATTTTACGCATATAGATTGATGTTAAGAGAAAATTCTTTAAATATATTACATTATTATAGAGATTTATTTAGCCAATACTGTGTGGATATGATGGCCAAAATGATTTCCGAAAGATTAAATTTTATTTCTCGGAATCAACAACAACTCAGAGCTGACGATTACATCCATCTTAGAGATGCTTTAAACCAAGACGCGAATGTTGACCCATCAAATATTGGTCAACATATAATATTACCGTCATCTTTTACAGGCTCTCCCCGTTATTTACATGAAAAAACACAGGACGCTATGACCTACGTCAGAAATTACGGGAGACCTGACTTATTCGTCACATTTACTTGCAACCCGGAATGGGATGAAATTAAAGCGTTGCTGTTACCAGGTCAACGGTCCTTCGACCGACATGATATTATAGCGAGAGTGTTTCATTTAAAGATGAAAAAATTCATCAAACTTTTCACCAAAACCGAAATATTCGGTAAAGTAAGATGCCATATGGCAAGTGTAGAGTGGCAAAAGCGCGGCCTACCACATTGCCATTTGTTGTTCTGGCTGGAAAGAAAAATACAGCCAGACGAAATTGATAATATTATAGTTGCCGAGGTACCTGACCCACAAATTGATCCCGGATTGTTCGATATTGTAACGAAAAATATGGTGCATGGACCGTGCGGAGAGCAGAACTTAACGGCTCCATGTATGAGGAACGGTATCTGCACTAAAAAATACCCACGACGTTTCGTTATGGATACCCAGACGGGAGAAGATGGTTATCCAGTATATCGTCGCCGTGACACGGAAAATGGAGGTCGGAGCGCTACATTGAACATTAGGGGAAGTAGGGTCACCATAGATAATAGGTGGATTGTCCCTTATTCCCCACTGTTATGTAAAAGTTTCAACGCTCATATCAATGTTGAATATTGCCATTCGGTCCAAGCTATAAAATATATTTGCAAATATATTAATAAAGGATCAGATCAAGCTACGTTCAGCGTTAGAAATCCAAACAATGAAGTAGAAAACTATTTAAATGGCCGCTATATTAGTACATCTGAAGCTGTATGGAGACTTTTAGAATTTCCAATTCACGACCGGTACCCTACTGTCGTGCATTTAGTTGTTCATCTAGAGAATGGTCAGAGGGTCTACTTTACACCAGGGACAGCTCAACAAGTAGCTCAAAACCCACGTAAAACGACTTTGCTGGCGTTTTTTGATCTGTGTCTTGAAGATGAATTCGCTAAAACCCTACTTTACCACGAAGTCCCTCAATACTATACTTGGGCTAATAATAAATTTACAAGAAGGAGGCGTGGTGAAGATGTAGTTGGCCATCCGGGGATAAAAAAAGATGCCGCTTTAGGTAGAGTTTACGGGGTACATCCCTCTCAATCAGAATGTTTTTATCTCCGAATTCTGCTACATCACGTACGCGGTCCGACCTCCTTCGAATATCTCAAAACTATAAATGGTATTGTCAAGGAGACGTTTCAAGCAGTTTGCCGCGATTTAGGTTTACTTGAAACTGATGACCACTGGAACTATGCCCTAAGGGAAGCTTCGTTTTCTGATAGTCCTAAAAATCTGAGAGAGCTGTTTGTAATCATTCTTTTGTTTTGTCACCCATCGGAACCATTGCAGTTGTGGGATAGTTTTAAAAATCATTTATGCGAAGATATTAGACATAGAGTCAGGCAGGAAAACCAAGATTTTACTTTACCTTTCAGTGAAGATATTTATAATAAAGGTTTAATAGAAATAGAAAACAAACTGTTGCAATTAAATGATAAAAGTTTAAGTGATGTTGGATTACCTCCCTCAGTTCGTTCCCACCATAATACAGACATTACGTTAACACGTTATAATACAAATGAATTAACAGCATTTATCAATGACAATGTCTTAAAATTAGTTCCTGATCAAAAACATGCTTTTGACACAATAATAGACAGCGTAGACAACAATCGGGGGAATTTATTTTTTTTAGACGCTCCAGGAGGTACAGGCAAAACATTTCTTGCTAATTTGATTCTTGCTAAGATAAGACAGTCAGGCAAAATAGCAATAGCAGTAGCTTCGTCAGGGATTGCTGCCACTCTTTTGTGTGAAGGTAAGACTGCACATTCCACATTTAAACTCCCACTGTCCGTCTCTTTGGAACAACAATCAACATGTTCTATCCGCAAGAATGGACCTCTTGGCAAACTATTACAAGATGCGTCATTAATAATTTGGGACGAATGCACTATGAGCCACAGAGCTCATGTGGAGGCTGTGGACCGATCTTTAAAAGACCTAAGAAACTCTGCTGCTGTTATGGGTGGTATTACTTTTGTGTTTGCCGGAGACTTCAGACAGACCCTTCCAGTAATTAACAGAGGCACGCGGGCAGATATTATCAAAGCTTGCTTGAAATCGTCTCCACTTTGGGCATCGATTCAACATTTGAATTTGCGGACTAACATGAGAGCTCACCTCCGTGGAAACACTCAAAGCAATTTTCCACAAAAATTGTTAAAACTTGGTGAAGGCATTTTCCCGTCTCCGAATTTAAACACTTTTGAAGTTCTTTTAGATGAGTCTCTGGGCAAAATAGTTTATAGTTTAGAAAATTTGATAGATGCTGTTTACCCTGACATTGAAAATTTACTTGAAAAAGACTTTCATTGGCTGTGTTCTAGAGCAATAGTGTCTCCTCGGAATGAGACGGTCGATGAAATAAATAACATCATCACACAAAAAGTTCCCGGCCAGGTTAAACATTACAAATCGATAGATACAGTTTCTAATACAGAGGATGCCGTTCATTACCCACAGGAATTTTTAAATTCACTTAATCCTTCAGGACTACCGCCTCACAATTTATCATTAAAAGTTGGGACGCCAATCATGCTTTTGAGAAATTTAAGCCCACCAAACATGTGTAACGGGACGAGACTACTCATAAAAGAACTGAAAGACAACTTAATTGTAGCGACTATTATAACTGGGCCTGCAACTGGTGAGATAGCTTATATTCCAAGGATACCAATGATACCCACGGATATACCTATACCTTTTAAAAGAATACAATTTCCGGTAAAAACTTCCTTTGCCTTGACCATTAATAAGTCTCAGGGCCAAACATTCAATTTAGTAGGGATTGACTTGCGTAAAGAATGTTTTACTCATGGACAATTGTATGTTGGCCTATCCCGAGTCGGAACTCCAGAACATCAAGTAATTTTGCTGCCACAAAACAAAACTACGACAAATGTTGTATATAGGGAAGTACTGAGACACTGAAGTTCTACAAATAAAACTTTTTCAAATGTTACTTATAGGTACAAGAATTTTTATCAAAAATATTGAATCTCTGTTTTTTAACAATTTATACTGATCAGGTTCAAATCAACTGGACCGACTAAAGAAACCAAACTACTTGATGTCAATAATTTTTCAAAACCTGTAGAGTATTTTTAAATTTACTAATATAACATTTTACATAAATGGTGTTATGAATATAAATTAAAATCTGCATTGATTATTGATTAAATGACGCTGTGTATCTAATAATCTGAAAGGAATTCATCAAAAAATAAGAAAACTAGGTAAACTAAAATTTTCATGTGATTAAAAATTAAACCTATAGTCCGACCTTAGACTTTTCACTGTCACGATATCGCTATCTATGCGGGTGAAACCGCAGGGCATTGCTAGTACTCAATAATTGTATGTTAAGTAGTAATTCAGCATGGGCGTAGCCACGGTGGGGCTGGGTGGGGCGCTTACCCTGGCTTTGATCTGGTAGGTACTAATTGTGAAAGGGAGTGGGCGTGGGCGTGGGATTGGGACTGAACGTGGCATATGGCGTGGGAGTGCAAGTGGGCGCGGGAGTGGGAGCATGAAAATAAAAATGATTTTTTATTGTTGCCCCACCCTGAGCCCATGGTCATAGGTCCCATAGTCACTATTCCACGCGAACGAAGTCGCGGGAACAGCTAGTAGACAAATATAATCAGAAAGCTTTGAACTCCTAAGCTCAACCATAAAAGATAGACATTTATGATGTCGGGAGATATTTTTTATATAATATGGAGAACATTTCTTTCATACTTGATTTCTGTGTAGCTTTAACCATTAAGATACACGCATTAAGAACGCGCACGCGACGAAAGCTTAAAAATGGAGTTGCTGCTCTGCTCACGAATATGAAAAATAATTGTACCAAGTTTCGTTTAAATCCGTCGAGTAGTTTTTGTTTCTATAACGGTTATACAGACAGACAGACGGACAAACATTTTTGACGTCGATGTCGATCTCTTATCACCTCGTGATAGTTATTTAGGAAATATATTTCATGTGCAGAATTGACCTCTACAGATTTAATATAAGTAGGTATACATATATTTAGATTCCAATTTCCATGTAACGTTAAATTCGACTATACATATAATAACTAATAACAGACAACGCAGGTTACTCTCGTTTCCGTAAGTTGAGGCGGCTACATATTCGGTCCTAATAACATGACTTTTTGTGAACGAAACGACAGCGCGGTTTAATTCGATGGCAACACCATCAGAAAAAAGGAAATATTTTTAACGTTGAAAAAATATTATGATTTACACTATTAATACTATTTTAACATTAACACAAAATATAAGACTGTGAGTGTGTAAAAATAAATCCAGCTAGTTTCACATCACAGTTATGTTTATAATTAGGTATACGACATGAAAATATATTAATTACCTACCAAGCAATAATCATACAGATAAATACTGAACAAAAGTATTAACAGTCAAAGTATATTTTTACTAACAACATGTAAATGACGAAGGAATAATAATTATCAACGAACTAACCTTTTTGTATTAGAGTCCCGCCTCGTGATCGAATTATTAAAACACGAAGATTTTTAAAAATGTAACCAATGAACACAATCAATATTAGATTAACTGCAGTAATGGTGTCTAGTTTGACTTAAAATAATATACATCTACCCTCACTTTTAAAAATGTAGTATATTCACACGAATTACTTATATAAGCGCACCTTATAGGGAAGGGAAAATTTATTATGGGTTAAAGAGTTAAATAAATAAATAACATAATTATATTTAAATTATTAATTTTTAACATTGTGTTCAGCTGTAGTGTTAACATGTAAATTGATTTGATTTTTACGAAATCTCATAGATGACGCTGAATCAAATTTGTCTTTATAGTACTAAGATTTATTAAACAGTTTCTCTGCCCAAATTACGTAAATGACGTAGTTTTTATAGTGTAAAGCTAGATAATAGCATGGCTTACTCAAAAACAACATTTAAACATGAGTCTTTAGATTGTACGCTGTCGTAGTACACGGAATACGTAAGAAAAGTAAAGGTTCACAGCTCCTCCCCCGGAGGTGATAGCATGATAATATGTTTAAAAAAACCTCACACGACCTGTTAGTAATATTCATGCAAAATTTGAAGTCAATCTATGCAGTACTTTTCGAGATTAGCTCGGACAAACATACAGACAAACAGACAAACAGACAAACAGACAAACAGACAAAAATTCTAAAAACTATATTTTTGGCTTCTATATCGATTATAGATCATGGATTATGTATTCTTTTAAAAAAATATTCAATGTACAGTTTTGACTTTCCTACGATTTTATTATATGTATAGATTACACATGTCAATTTAAAGATAGGAGAAATGATTAAGGTATAGAGACAAACGATAATGGTAATAACAAAAAACTCTTCAGCTTTATAATATTAAGTATAGATTACCGTGAAGATGGCAGCGAGAAATAAAACAGTAATCATAGTATGGGAATAATGTTTCTACCTAATCATTCCAATGATTAACTTAAGTTAAAGCACCGGAATTATCAAAAAATGTCGCATTTTTTAAAGTTGCAGTCTTTTATTGGATTTTTGGTCAACTTAAAGTTATATATTGTATACTTACCCTATGATATAACGTTGGATATAACCCTCTAGGTATAATATTCTGTGATATTCAGCACATTTATCATAAACGAGCAGCCTTATTGGACGATGTAAGCATGTTTAGTCCCTGCTTTAATAATAATTAATCACACTGGCTGAAAGGGTCACTGTATGATATGGGCTTAAGGGTAAATTTGTTTAACAATTTTGCCTACGTCGTCCATAATATTAGTTGTTCAGGTCTACCTCCATTTTAATCTCTAAAGCTAGGTAGTTAAGTTTTAGAACATAAGCTATTAAGGCTAACACCTATCATACTTAGTTAATAATGAAGTGTTTTAACGCCGATAAATACCTACTGTATTGTTAAATTTGGATGAATATTAGAAAACTTTGTATTATTTTGTGGAACTGTTTATTATTCTTAATATTTTTGATAAAAAGGCTACCTTATTTATGCCATGTAAATTACGATGACTCGTGGTCTTGCTCGCAAAAAATACTAAAAGTCACATTTAAGATTTAAACTACGTCAAAGTAGTCTAAAAAATTTAGTAATAAATAAAGTAATTGTTCATATTGTCATCAATTTTTTTAGAATAAAATTACGTAAACACAAAAAACGTAATCTAGTATCAATACGCGTGTTAAAGTGATACAATGTTAATTTATGTTATATTTACAATAAATTAACTATATGCATATATACATTTATTTACACAGATACTAGATAACAGGGTTATCTAGTTAATTCTGGTACATATTAGTGACTCATTTGTCACGTTTGTGTTCTACAACCTTGCTTCATCTTCAGGTCAAATCATTTCTTGTTTAACTATGTATAGTAACCAAAATCTGCAATACCTATTTTGTCCATAAAAATTAACAGTTCCAGAAATATTTATCATTTCATTAAAATCTGTTTATAGCCAAATGTATATCTTCTATACTATAAAAATGAATCGCAAAATGTGTTGGTAAGCGCATAACTCGAGAACGGTTGATCCGATTTCGTTAATTCTTTTTTTATAATATTCCATGAAGTACGAGGATGGTTCTTAAGGAGAGAAAACGTCAACATGTACCACGGGCGAAGCCGGGGCGGACCGCTAGTTTTATATATTATTAGGTACCCCATAGTTCAAAGGAAACTGACAATAAGTCAGAATCATATAATATTATATATAATACTAGCTTTTCGTCTGCGGCCTCGCCCGCGTTTTCAAAGAAAAACCCGCATAGTTCCCGTTCCCGTGGGATTTCCGGGATAAAACCTAGCTTATGTTGATGCTCAGTGAAGATGCAGCTTTCTAATGGTGAAAGAATTTTTGAAATCGGTCCAGTACTTTATGCGTGAAAACCATACATACATACATACATAATTACAAACCTTTCCTCTTTATAATATTAGTATAGAAGTATAGATATTCGCATCGCGAACTAAAAAATAGTGACTCATTTTTTATTATACGTGGAACAACTAAGTATGACGTGTTCGAAGCTTTTTTTTATAAAAAATGAGCTTATGTAAGGTCATATTGGAAAATTCACTTAGTGTTCATGCAGGAAGAATAAAAAAACTCTACGTATTCATAAAAATTCCATAGGAATTTAATTTGAAACAATCTTTCACGTTATGAAAATTTTACGTACGATGCCCAGCACTTAGATTATGAAAAATATTTGTGGGGTTTCTTAATTTCTTATGCAACTTAAGACTTTTTATGAGGATTTTTTATATGGGTATAGGTGTACCTAAAGTGATTCATCACTACATAGTATAAAACAAAGTCGCTTTCTCTGTCCCTATGTCCCTATGTAATATGTATGTTTAAAATCTTTAAAACTACACAACGGATTTTAGTGCGGTTTTTTTTTTTAATAGATAGAGTGATTGGAGAGGAAGGTTTTAGTATATAATTTATTGTTTTAGATAAAGCGGGCGAAGCCGCGGGCGGAAAGCTAGTAATAACTATAAATGCAAGTAGGTACAGTACTTACTATTTTTTGATGAAAAAGTAGAATTTTTCATAGAAAACTAGATTTTGAAACTATTTTTATTTTTAGTGAATTAAAGGACTAAAAATATTTTTTGTCAGTGCTTCTATTGAAATCTTTTATTTGTACCTACAATATTAATTTAATTATTAACACTTCTAAGCCTTAAATGACCTTAATTAGACGAATAATGTTCTTGTTATCATTTATTAATTAATCCATAAAAAAGATATAATATGGGTACCATTATTTTATTTCCATGTTTAAATAATCTTTATCTTGCCATTTATGTGCTAATAAAATAAGAAAGTTTAAAAGGTACATATTATGACATTTTCGAATTTCTCATCTTTTATTAGGTCACTCAAAAATCGTATCCATTTAACTACTATTTATCTGCTTTTAATTAAAATCAATGTCCATTTTTACCGACTTCCAAAAAAGATGGCGGTTCTCAATTTGGCCGGTATATACATATACATATATATATTTTTTAATGTTTATTTTATAACTTTTTATATTCACAAACCAATTATTGTTAATTAAAAATTTATCATATTTTAATTATTACACAAAATACCTAAAATATTATTACCTTATACCTATTTGAATTAATATTTTCAATAAACCAAACTTTCTCACATTTAATGGGCATCAATTAGAATTTGATTGCGAAGTTTTATGACGTCATTAACTAAAACTATGCAAATATTAATGAATAACATACAATTCCACTAGTTTTATAAATTTTCCGGTTATAGATAAATATAAAATAATCAACACAACAAGATTATTTAGTTATTTTGTTTTAAAATTTCATTTCCATAAGCACTTCGTAAATTTTTAGATACTTTAATAAAATCTACATACACTGCTGACTGCACACATAATAATAATAGTTTAAAAAAACTAAAAAACACGCTTTTAGGTCGGTTTTCTATAAAAAGTGTGTTTTTTATTTTTTTTTAACTATTATTTATTTTATCAAATTAGTGTATTGTCATCGGTCCTCAATAAATCTACAAAGTTTAAACGAAATCTGGCCGTTTAAAGTGGGTCAAAATCGCGCCCAAGGAAGTCGGTTACAAACATACAGGTGAAGCTAATATAAAGCGTGTAAAAATATATTACCTGTCTTAATCTTTATTTAGAAAACAAGCCTGTATTTATTCGATGTGTATGAGAAAATTAAATCCCTTTAATCGTTTCTTATCTCTTCTTTACGCGAAAGAAAATCATAAAATTGCAAAAAAATATTTCTCGCAATAATTTCTACGTGTTTAAGTGGTTTACCGACATTGGTAGGTACATAAAAATTATATTACCTAAAGTCTATTAATTCTATGATCTCGTACGCAAATAACAACCCGGTAAAAAGCAGTTTACGAGACATTGAGATTCTGCACAAGTATTTATAAATTTCTACCTACCTGCATATTATAAAATAAAAAAACAAATAAAGAGAAGAGTTCATTGACCCATTGACAAAGTTTATAAATATTACGATTAAAACTTTAGTTTATCAATAAGCTAATAGTTGTGTCTATAAAATAATATAAGGTTAAAGAAGAACTGTTTAAAGTGTAATAACAAAATTGCCATTCGAGAAAAATTCAATTATAAATGACGACAGTTTATTGTTTATTGTTATCACTTACAAGTTATACGATTAGTACTCACAGTTTTATCCAACAGATAACTAGCGGGGAAAATCAACGGGATGTAGGTGATCATGAAGATCATTGACGTCCAATAAACGGTGATGCTCGTCACCCCATAATACTTGACGACCGTGTCCTGAATAATGCTGTACTGCACCCATTGCATCGAATTGCTCGCCGAATACAATACGAAAATGAACAAAACCAGCCAGCGGATCGCATACACCGTGTATTCAGTGGGTGCCTTCTTTGTAGGCGACTCCAAAACACCCTTTTCAGCCACGCCGTCCATCACGCTCCCGCATACCTCTAAATTCTTTGTATCCGTCATTTTATTAAAACTAGATTACAGCTAAATTATTGTCGTGTTTCCTTTTTTGGCACGTTCGATTTAAAAACTATGTGTTGTCTATTACATTAAAACTATTATTGTCAAAATTTCCCGCGCAAATGTTAAGGCGGGTGTAGACTTGCGAGTCGCGCGGCCGCCTGTGCTCTACTGCATTTTCTATTTTCGATGTCAATGATATGTTTTCCACCCTACGGCCTTCGCTGCGATGATTTGATAAGCGATACTAGACTCAGTGTCTATGCTTAATGAGTATCATTAGAGGAAGTTATGATAATTTTTGAAGTTCAATATTCATTGTTATTAGATACAATTATACCATTCGTGAAACAATCGCGTCAGGAAGCAGTTGTAAGTAATGTTTTAAGAATGAATGAAAAATTCGTTATGAATAAATTAAGAATTTTTTAATCAGCTGGTAATAATACCTACCTCAAACCTACCTAGTAAAATCCGTTTTGATGTAGTTCTAGTTAACAAATAATTAAAGTACTTACGTTATCTAATAAAATTAATTAATGTTAATTTTGTATTATTTCGTTAAACGTTATTGAATTTGTTCACTAGTATTTTTTTGTTGAATAGTAACTTTAAACATTTAAGCACCTTCATTCATGTAAGTGTACATAATTAGCATAATTATTAATCGATTGATGAGAAACTAACGTCATCTATAAACAAATTAAATTTCTATCTATTTTTTATATTGGATAAAACTTAAGACAACATACTAATGTTCTTTTTAAAGTTATATTTTGATTTGATTAAATCTTGTTTAATCTAATTATCAACTTGCGAAAATATAATACATATAATATTTTTATACAAGTTGGTTTACCCACGCATCTTTGTCTACTTTCAAAAGGAATATCTGAATTTTTTATTGCTGCTCCGCGAGATAAAAGCCTTCCTCGACATTTTTTTATTCGTTCCCGTGGTTTGCCCGTAGTTTTCGACTCGTAGTTTAGTTAGTAAGTGTGTTCAAC
The DNA here is from genome assembly GCA_907164685.1 of Colias eurytheme. NCBI lineage: Eukaryota > Metazoa > Arthropoda > Insecta > Lepidoptera > Pieridae > Colias > Colias eurytheme. The sequence goes on along the minus strand of CAJQZN010042018.1, from coordinate 10,252 downwards.
CATACAAACTCATCTTTACCATTATAGTAGTATACTTTATAATATAGTATACTAGCGGTCCGCCCCGGCTTCGCCCGTGGTACCTACATGTTTAAACTATCCTATCTCTCAAGTTGGATCGAACTGCACATGGTGTGCGAATTTTATTATAATCGGTTAAGTGGTTTAGGAGTCCATTGAGGACAAACATTGTGACACGAGATTTATACATATTAAGATTAGTATAGGTACATAATGCAACTACAACTAAAATTGTATTTTTTATTATACCGTACAATACAAAATCCTTTATAATATAACACACACACACATACACAAGAGAGAAAAAAAAACATCAAATAATTAAACATATTTATTTTAATGATAATATGTTAAATAGGCGGCCCTATCGCTATTTCAGCGATCTCTGCCAGGCAACCTTTGGATAAGGTACAATTATAATTAGATATAACGAACATTTTTCGTATCCCAGAATTTTTGACCTAACTTCTCCGGAACAGGTTGACCTATATTTAATAATTTTTATTCGTGTACTTTATGCTTTATACTTTATGCTTAGTACTCATATTTTATGAGTGTTTATTAAGAACATATTTTTAATCTGAGTAGATTTATGTTGTTTGGTTTAAATTTTATCAGTTGTAAGAGTATAGCTAGCTTATGTAATATTATCATTGCTTATGTGTCGTAAATATTTGTGCTAATTTCTTAACAAACGACGTAAAAAATTATGTCTTTTAAGAAATTAGGATTTAAACTTTAAAGTTTAAACTATTATGAGACACGTCAAATTAAAATTAATATTTAATTTTATAATTTAGTTTTAAATAAATATTTTTTATTGCTGCTCAAACTCAAACATTTATTTATTCAATTAGACTTCTTTTAGAAGCACTATTAAACGCTGCGAAGTTAATCTATTTTCCGTAGAAAAACTTATTTATTGATTTACTTACGTTTTTAGAGTTTCGTTCGCGGCTTTGCCTGGTTTATAAACCTGCATAGTTCCTGCCCCCCTAGACAAGTGGCTTTCTATTAGCATAAAGTTCAATAGAATAGATTATGAATGTATGAGATTGACGTTTGATTACGACGACGGCGACGATTGATTACGTCAATCTCATACATTCATAATCTATTCTATTGAACTTTACGCTACTAGAAAGCCACTTGTCTAGGGGGGCTGTTACTGTAGGATTTTCGGAATAAAACCTATTCCTTACCCTTGCTCATTTTTCAAAATATTTTCGTACTAAATTTCATCTAAATCAGGATAAGTTGTTTTGGCGTGAAGACAGAGTGACAGATACAAGTAATTTCACATAGAAGGGATTAGAAGGGATAGATAACAATGAAAATGATGAGTGTTAATTTAAACGTGGTTATTGAATAATATTTTACAGCTTACAATTTACATCGCGTACATTTTATTTAGGGCTATGCTCGGGGTTTCTTTGCGTGATCGAATCAGAAATGAGGAGATCCGCAAAAGAACTAAAGTCACCGACATAGCCCACCGGATTTGCAAGTTGAAGTGGAGCTGGGCTGGGCACATAGCCCGTAGAACCGATGGCCGTTGGGGCAGAAAGGTTCTCGAATGGAGACCACGTACAGGACGACGCAGCGTAGGACGGCCTCAAACAAGATGGACACACGACCTGATCAAGGTGGCGGAGAGCCGCTGGATGCAGGCCGCTGGTGATCGGCCGTTCTGGAAGTCTTGGGGGGAGGCCTTTGTCCAACAGTAGACGTCCAATGGCTGACGACGACGACATTTTATTTTTATTTCGTAATACTTTTTTACTTTACTTAATAATATGATGCCAAAATATTATGTAGTTCAACTTTGAAGCAGCAAAAAAACGAACAATTTAATTTTCTTAATTAAAATGATAAATCTTCATTCAAATTTGCTTTAGCTCACATTTTACATTATTAGTTACAACTAAAAGAACGAAAAAGTTGAAAACTTACCGCAACAAGAATGTAGATGTTGCACGACAATAACAACTTTTGCAATATAAAACTTCGTAGGCGCACTTTTTTCCATGGACCGTGACTATATTGTTGTATTTTTTAAGCCTGTCTAATCTGAAGTTTAATTTTATGAATAACTTGTAATATTCTGTTACAGAATTTTATACCTATCTTAGAATTTAATTCTTAGGGCCGATTTTTCAATCCTTGGTTAAAATTTATTCGTTGAATAACGTATTAAACTACCATTTGAAAAATGTATTCTAATTACCTGTATTTGACAGTTTACAGGTGACATTTTAATATTATCGTGTAATACTAATTTATAGGACGGATAAGTTTTCACCAAGGATTGAAAAATTGGCCCTAAAATCAAATTAGTTTCTGCCAGAAAACGAGCCTGAAATACATATACCTAAGTTATATGGTTTGGTACTTTATTAGATAATAGATATCTATAAGTAAATTAAATTATTAAATAATATTTATGTAGGTATTTTTTAGGAAATTATATCCGCCTGAAAGTTAAATGACAATTTTTCATAAAGTGAATCTTTAGCATTTTAAATTTTATCTCGAAACTGAAAATATTAAAATCTTAATTATGCATACAAGCGGCACACTTGAATAGTTTTATTTTATACGATGCTACAGTTTTACTAAATTTACATACATATTACTAAATAGGTAATAATTTGACTAAAGCTTTATTATCTACTACCTATGCCACGCGATTTTACCCGCATCGCTCCGCTCTTATTGGTTTTAGTGTGATGATATTGTAGGCTATATTATATCATCACACTAAGACAAATAAGCCTTCCTCGATATATTAACTATCTACCAGTGAAATAATATTTCAAATAGGACTGTTGGTTCGTGAGATTAGCGCGTTCAAGCAAACAAACAAACTCTTCAGATTCATAATACTAAGTATAGATTTTTTATCCATTTTACATTAATTTGAAACCAAAAGTTTTCTTGTTTGAAACATGACTAGTTAAAATCTAAGTTGAAAAAGCTTTCGTGAATGCTTTCGCCGTTGGAGAGAAAAGTTTTTATCTTCTTATATATAAAAATGAATCGCAAAATGTGTTGGTAAGCGCATAACTCGAGAACGGCTGAACCGATTTCGATAATTCTTTTTTTATTATATTCCTTGAAGTACGAGGATGGTTCTTATGTAGTGAAAACGTAAACATGTACCACGGGCGAAGCCCGGGGCGGACCGCTAGTTTTAAATAAATATATCTACGCTACAATAACAATTATATTCTACAATAATTGCCTGATGATATGCAGATGATCACAATTAAATTAAACACTTATACAATAGTTATAGACATACAGCCAGAAGCAGTCAGAAAAAAAAACAATTATCCGATTTGGCATAATATGCCTATCGATGCAAAAACTGCCAACATATCATTTCTTTATTCATATTGTATTGTTATTATTGGCTAATAATAGATACTCCAAAGACAACACAAACAGCTCACTAATTGGATATTATTCGTGCAATTACTTCCTATATAAATATATAAGAGGAAACTCTTATCTAAAGGCGCCAAATCTGTATCTGAAAGGCCCATTAATGAAAATCAAGGGACCATCGCCAGTTGTGACAAATTACGCCTAATGATTCAATTAAACCTGATGGAATCATACTTTTTGATGTTATATTCCGAGCTGTTTATTTTAAGAGAAATTGTTAAGGGAATCTAAGCTTCTGGAAGTTTTCAAATATCATAAACGTTTCATAAATTGATTGATAACATATTAGGTACAACCATTTTTTAAGCTATTGCATAGCTTCTATCGCGGGCCTTGAGCGCGGGGACCGAATCCAGAAATTCCGTAACGAAAATAACCTCACGCTCCCCACTCCGACGGTCACGGAGGTGTGGCTTTTTTTTTATGTCGGAGCAAGCATTACGGCTTGAAGGCATGCTATGCAATAGCTTTACCGCGGCAGTCCCCGAGTGCCACACGTCTTTTTTTAAGTCGTTCCCAAAACCTAATTCCTTATTCTTATTGGTTTACAGTAGGCAAATACCCTCAAAGAAATCAGCCATGTTGATTGTGTCGCCTAAATAAAAAAAAAACCTTAAATCAATTTCTTCCCAATGACTTCGAAATTCACACCCAACTGAACCAAGATATTGCATACATATTGGGCTCTTTACACAATGGGCAAAGTTGGCCCAAAAAATGTTCGTCGATATTTGCCGCCATTATGGCCATTATGAATATTGATCTACAATGACGGCCGATCATAGGCCCTTTACGTGTTTGCCTCTACTCGCCCAACGCTGCCCATTGTGTAGAGGGTCCATAATACTTCCCAAGAACAAAGTAAGGAATGCCGAATGGCCAAACGCCTGAAGTAATTAAAGTGGAGGAAAGCGACAGTTTCAGCAAATGGCGGAGGTCGTTAGTGACGTAGCTGAGTGAGCTTTTGTGAGGCCATGGAATGGACGAAATAATGCTTTATTTGTGAGGTGGTGGGATAATAATTATTACATACCTACATTGTTGTGAATAAAAACTTTGAAATATCTTCTGTACTTTATTTTTAGAATGGTTTATGACATGGCGAAATTAGGAAGGTATAAATTTTGTTTTCAATAACACTTTTTATAATCAATTTATGCTAGGTATAAAGTTATAATGAAAATTTTGAATATATCATTACACAATACTAAATACATAGTTAATACGTAAATAGGTACTATCCACTTTTCTCTATTCCTACGTCAAGACAAGGCCATTTGGCCTTAATGAAATACCACAATAAACATGTTTAAGATTATACTTATTTATAAGTACTAGTTACTTCGTCTCAAAGTCTTCTTTCTTTACTCTTAGCTATGTTTTTTGATCAATCAGAATCACAAAAACCGCTAGTGCCATGGACTGATAAGGAGTGAGCGTGTAATTAAAGGAGAATATAGAGGCAACACGAGTTGATACGCTTTACCTAACTCAGTGATTTATTGCCGTGCGCCAGTCACAATCTATTAGCGAACTTATGTATTAGCTATGGAAACTGTGGATGTTCTGCAAACGTTACGAAATTAGGATCACTGACTAAAGTACCTAAGTGTCGTACATAATTGATAATATTAATTATTATGCATATTATCAATTACCTATGTAATTTGTTTCGTTTTTTGAAGTGAAACTTCTTTATCGGGGTTGGACAAAAATTTAGTGTAAACTGTAACATTTTTACGTTACGCCGTACGCGTGACATTTTTGCGTTACGCCGTACGCGTGACATTTTTGCGTTACGCCATACTCGTGACAATTTTAAGGTCATAAAGAAGTTTCACTTCTTACGTGTGTACTCTAGTACACGCATACATTTTTTATTTACGAGTTAGTAGTGAGTTGTTTTTCAGCTGGAAACCTTTGTAAACCGCCAGGGAGTAAGTTCTTTTTTTTTAATGAAGTGCAGGCAAACGAGCTGACGAGTCACCTGGTGAAGAAATCAACGTCGCCCACTTGCACAAACAATACCAGAGGTATGACGAGTGTTTTTCCGGCCCTAAAATTAGGTGCACGCTATAAAGTATAAACTCCTAATAAATATCAATAGCTAAATTTCTCCTATAGATGAGCAAGAAGAGTTATGTATTATGATTGTATATGTTGTGAATTTATGTGTAAACAATGGGGAATTCGACCCAATGAAGCCTCTCAACAATTACTCTGTCTATTGTTTTCCAAAAGCTATTTATCATCTTACAGATTTTCATTTTGCTCAAATGAATGGGCACAAATGACACAACATCTATTATCCAGTACCCTCCATCTTATTATGGGTATGACATTTTGGTAAAACAATAGAATTTTTAAGCTATTGCATAGCTTCTATCGCGGGCCTTGAGCGTGGGGACAGAATCGAGAAATTCCGTAACGAAAAAACCTCACGCTCCGCACTCCGACGGACACGGAGGTGTGGCTTGAAGGCATAGCATGCAATAGCTTTACCGCGGCAGTCCTCGAGTGCCACACGTCTTTTTTTTATTAAATTAATGTCCCTTTCGTGTATTTTCAGATATTTGTAGGTCTGTAGGCTTTCATTATTACTTATCATTTCTCTATGAAAATGATCTAATTTTATAGTACATGCAAATTTCTATTAAGAACTTAAATATTTTTCATGCAATTATTTGGCATGCCGCATGCGAGCCTATAATCATAGTCGTTAAAGATTTATTTGACGAATAGTGGTTTGATATCCCTAATACTGAATGAGATATTGTTAAACTCTTGGGATATTTTCGGTAATGGGTCTATTGTTTACGAGATAATCAACTTAAAGCGATTTCCCAAATCTATTGAAAGCATTCTGTAAATAAACGAAATAAAATCGAGTTACTAGAAAAACCTTTGATTCTAAATTGATAAAACAGCAAAGGATTTAAGAAGGAAACTCAAAGGAAATTACAGTTCCGGTGTATCGAGTAATGATTATTATTCGATCACGAGGCGGGACTCGAACCCGCATCCTCTCGCGCCATTCCGGGGCGGATGCCTGACCAATTCAGCCACTCGTGACCCGCCAGAGCAATCGAATTTATTCTATTCTTTCAGTTTTTTGTGTCTAAGGGACACACCGCGTATTATTCTTATTTCTTATACTCGTACTATACGTCCAAATCCACAATATAGGTAAAAGGGAAATGGTAAAAGGATACACAATCTCGAAATACAAATTGTTTAAAATATAGACTGTTGATAAATTATGAGAACAGTCTATTTAAACAATTTGTACGAATAATATGTTTTAATTATTTTCTCATTTAAGAGAAATCGAATCGATCTATCTATGTCATTCATATTTACAGTAAAAATCGTAATTTGAGCACCACACTGTTGCTCAATGTTTCAGGACGATGCACAATAGGACGGTCTCAAACTAGACGGAGAATCAATAGCATGGAGCCGCTGGATGCAGGCCGCTGGTGATTGGCAGTTCTCTGCCGGCCGGCTCAAGTCTTTGGGCTAGGCCTCCATCCAGCTGTGGTAGACGACGACGACGACGACGACTGTTGCTTTATCAACCGATCAGTTTCCTCTGATATTTATCCTTTGACCTTTATAAGATTGTACGGGGTACCTACTGTATGGTTGTATGCCAATAAATATTATATTATTTTTTATTTTTTAGGTGTGACTTTATTTCTAAATGAAAGAATATCTATATGTATTATGATTTTTATCGGCAAATAGCTTTCCTCTTATATTTTGAATTATTTATTATCTTATATTCTAAGTATTATAAACTCAATTATTTCAAGTTTAATTTCCTATAATACAATATTGCATTTCTAACTCGGAAATGAAACGCAACCTCAGCAGAACAGAGCTACGTCAACCGTTAACATTATTTACGAGCCATCGTCGGCAATATATTAACATGAACTTGGGTCTGAAGGGTTACCGCAGGATACGTCGAGACTCGAGTCCCGTTAAAGTATGGATTTTCATTTTAATTTATTAAGTATTAAAAATTTTAATCTTATATATATATAAATGAATCGCAAAATGTGTTGGTAAGCGCATAACTCGAGAACGGCTGAACCGATTTCGATAATTTTTTTATTATATTCCTTGAAGTACGAGGATGGTTTTTATGTAGAGAAAACGTAAATATGTACCACGGGTGAAGCCGGGGCGGACCGCTAGTCTTCTTATATATAAAAATGAATCGCAAAATGTGTTGGTAAGCGCATAACTCGAGAACGGCTGAACCGATTTCGATAATTCTTTTTTTATTATATTCCTTGAAGTACGAGGATGGTTCTTATGTAGAGAAAACGTAAATATTATGTACCACGGGCGAAGCCGGGGCGGACCGCTAGTTACTTATATAAATAGGTCAGAGAAGTTAAACTCAAACTCAAACATTAATTCATTCAATTAGACTTCTTTTAGAAGCACTTTCGAATCGTCATTACATATTTTTAACATTTACCACCGATTCGGAAAGCGGTATCTTTGGAGAAGAACTGGCAAGAAACTCCATAGGTGCTCTTTTAAAATCATGTCAATGAATGCTATATTGAATTAAGTAATTAATAAAGTGTAAAAAAAACCTAGACAGTAGAAGAGAAACTCGTAAAATTGTATTGTTATCGATTCATGATAAGTACCTAATACTAAAGTTTGAAATCTGTCCGTTTAAAGTCCAAAATCTAGTCAGAGTCGGTTAAATAGTACTTACATAGAAATATACAAGTGAAGCTCATAAAAGCGTGTTAAAAATTATTGGTCTTTTCGGTGTTTAACTAGTATTCTCTAATATTATTCGTGATTTAAATCTATCTTCTTTTCTTTTCCTATTTGAAAAGCCATCTCTATAAAGTGTAAATGTGTTACAGCTAGCAGCAAACGATATCTCTAAAACCGACTATCTATCAGGCTTATTAGTTTAAGATATCATTTCTAAGGGAGATAATAATACTACAATGTATATTGTATAGATAAAGTCTGCTTATAATATTGAGATTCCCCGAGAAAGTCGTCTTAAATCTGCAGACTTCGATTGAACTAAATTATTCCCGTGGCTTCATCTGTATGAAGATATCGTTAGATATCGTTTAGTTGTAGATATTAATAATTGAAATTTTTTAAAAGTGAAAAATTTCTTTAGCGGCGTTTGGTAGCTATTTTGCTATAAAATCTTAAACTCGCGTCAGGACACGTGGCCTGATCGAAAAAGCGTAAGACGGATTTTTTTTAGCCCTTATATTCCATGCGTAAGACGGATACCATTCCAAAATATCAAACATGCTGAACGTTAATAATCAAGTTTTCACTTCTGCCGGCACTCCCGGAGTGCAACCCGTCTTTTTTTTTTGTACATCCTTATAGATATAGCAATTATTTTGTATTAACTAATTATTTACTTTTATCAACGTGACGATAACATGTTATTAATTTAAACCGTAACAATGTTTTGTGTTATTTAGATTTCAATGGGTAACAATATACGTACACAACTCATGGAGTAGGTAAGGCGACGATTTTATATTATTTTTAAGTATCATTGAATCTTGCCAAAGAAGTTTCACTTCTGACATGTGTGCTCGACCACACGCTCTTTTTTAATGGCCTTTGATTTACGGAGAAACACAAATAAATAACCAAACCATACGTGGAGATGGAAGCCTAAAAAAAACAAAACACTGCAAAAAAAATTAAATTAAAAGGTAAAAACAAAATATGATGATGGTACTTCGAAGCTTGCTGGACAACATTGTAATGCCGAATACTTAGAACCGGTTTTAATTTAATTGGAAGACTGGAGTTATCTTATTGCATAGCAAAATTATTGCAGAATCGTCAAATTACTTCAATCACTACACGATCGCTTGTTAGCACTATCAGTAAATTGGTTTATTGTTCGTTAGCAATATCTTCTAAAACTTTATAGTCATGCCATATAGGTATGTAATATGTATGCACTAGCAATTCATCATTTTAACCAATTTGGAAATTTTTAATAAATACTAGCAGTCCGCCCCAGCTTCGCCCGTGGTACATATTTACGTTTCCTCTACGTAAGAACCATCCTCGTTCTTCAAGGAATATAATAAAAAAAGAATTATCGAAATCGGTTCAGCCGTTCTCGAGTTATGCGCTTACCAACACATTTTGCGATTCATTTTTATATATAAGAAGATTACATGCGACGTTAGTAACATTATTAGAATAAATAACGTCATGTACATAAAGAATTTGCACGATCTCATCATAAGCTTATAGGTACTGAAAAAGAAAATTATTTCTCTCATAATAAGCGTCGATGTTAGTAACTAATAGGAAAGTAGCCAAAAACAACTCACCGTTTTATCCAAGAGCCAGCTAGCAGGAAATATCAACGGCACATACGTAATCATATACACCATGGATGTCCACGACACCACATTACTGGACACTCCATAATAGTTCACCACTATGTCCGAAATTATCGTATACTGCGTCCATTGTAACGAGTTAGACGCTGAATACAACACAAAGAACCCCAGCATAAGCCATCTAGTTTTGAACACCGTATACGTCGTTTCGTTTACATCTAGAATCAACCCATCCATGACACTCCCCGATACATCATACTTCTTTGGCTCCTCCTCATCTGTTACCAATATTCTGGGCTTATCGACGCCCTTGTGCAGCCCATTTTGCAGATTATTCACAGACATTTGCTCTTCCTCAATAGCCTTATCAACTATATACACTAATTAATTATCACTTATACTAA
>CAJQZN010042016.1:135383-161069 GCA_907164685.1 Colias eurytheme | reverse complement strand
GTTCTAAATTTATAAATTTGACAGTTCATGCCTGCGCGCCTTTATTAACTGTATATACGTAAGGTTTAAGGTTATTTCAAATGATAGATAAGTTTGTTTAAGAAAGTTTATCGATAAATCTCAGCCTGCGGACATTTGTTTGCGCGTTGTAGGCAGTTACATTGAGTTAAATTAGTTTTGATTATCTCTTGAATTTATCGTTCATTTACATTCTCATATTGTGATGTGCCAAATAGGGACAATTATAGTACTAATATCTTAATGTGACATCTTAGCTGACAAAATAACGGAGTTATGGGTCAGATTTTAGATAGGTGCATCGTAATGAAGAAAATATGAAGATTATTTTTTTTATTTACGAAATATTCACTTTATTATCTGTTGAACGGTCCATTATATCTTTAATTAATTTTACTACTGTTGCAAGAAACTTGACAAATTATAAAGTACGTCTTAATGCAAAGATTTGTTACACAGATAATTAATTATCAACTAAAGTATGTTTACCTACTTATAAATGAAACGCTTCCATATAATTAATCTATCTTATACAACGACAAATTGTACGCTTCTTATGATGTGTCCACGGCTTTATCTTACATCATTTTCCAGTGTCCACTAACCCTTAATTAATATTAATGCTCAATCAAATTTGACACCTGTCAAAAGTGTCAACAAAAAGGCGGCAACGCAAACGAACTCTTGCTCGAAAAAAATGATATTAAAATATACTTTAATGTGTTTATTTTAAGGCTTATTATTAGTTTTAATGTGTTATACTATTTATGCTTGTTACCTTGTGATGTTTACCGAAACAGATTATTTAATGTTTAAATGATTACGTCCGTGTTATCGATGTCTAAAAATGTGAACTGTAAATATCTTAAATTTAAATAATTATAGCATTTTATTATTTATTGAGTAAGATGTTGAGATGACGTCCTTAAAATTTGAATACTTATTCGGCTTCTTTGTTTAGATTTCATACTTAATTTTATTAATTACTAGATTTTCGCCCGCAGCTTCGCGTGCGTAGTTCAAAGTCAAATCTCTTCATAGTCGATTAGGTATCAACTGGGAATGATAAATTATATCACCGCGGTAAATAGTCAATGTCACTCTCTAGCCTTCTAAAGTGTCCCACGTCTATGTCCAGACACAGATATCACATGATCATTTCACTCCTATGCTATATATAGGTAAAAAAACACAAACACTTTCGCATTAATTGTATTAACTAGAGAGGATTTGATCGAGAATAAATTGGTGATAGAGCCTTTCTTACAATAGAGCAATAATGCTATTACGGATAGGCCCAGTACTTTTTATTTTATGAGCATTTTTGTCTGATCTCGATGACAATAAATCTCGATGAAATGTAGCAAGTAACTTTGATTCACTTCCCGGTAAACCTATTTAGTAAATAGCACATCTAAATAGTATGTAGTAATTAATAATATCATATTTTTTTTATTTTTTACTTTTCCGTTTTTGAAGTCGGTTGTTTTTAACGTAGTTAAATTTATGTGAAATTAAACTTGTCCGTGTCTAACATCATCAAGTAAAAATTAATTTAAAACACGAAACAAAAGAAAACTATTACTATAATAGCACAAAGTTCAAAAAGTTTAACCGCAAGTCTGCATCTGTCAAATTACCAACCCCAAAATAATGAGGGGGTTGAAATGAATTCCAATTATCTAATAAATTAACCTTTAATTTTGGATTAAACAGAATTATTTTGTAGGATGGATGGATACATAATTATATTTATAATTATATAATAGGGCGGGTCTTATCAAGATAGATGCGTGTTTCCATTGTCGAAATCGTTTTCAAAATGGCTGAAAATTGGCGGGAATATTTTTATTTAATAGTTTGTGGAATATCATTAATATTTATTTGAATTTGTTAATGACATAAATAAACAATGGTAGGTCTTAACTATTTAAAATGTTACCTTATTGTTATTTACATTTTAATTGACTGTCAGAAAATTCTGAATGTTGAATATGCATTAGAACGATATTTAAGTGATATTTTTACAAATCAGTTTCATCTTGTAATTGGAATACATAAAAAAAAACAAAACACAACCTAATAAACGAAGTTAATAATTTCTGATACGAAAGAACAAACATTCAATCTATTCAAATCAAACTAATTCAAAATATTCTAAAAAATATTTTTCAAACTTATCGTATACAATGGAACCAAACCGCATCCACTTCAGCCCATCCGTTGATGGGCTAAGTGGGTGTTTAAATGATCATTTCGGGTCTAATACCCGCCCTTCACTATCCATTCGTCATAACTACCGTTTTTAAACGATTTTCAAATGGTCAATTTTGTAAACTGTTACCTTGTTATGGATGATTGAGATTATATTTATCTGCTTTGTGTTATTAAATAGCTCTGTTGGTTATGATAAAACTTTAGAGTCTAGTAGAATGAATTAGTTATCGTTACGTAATGAATTATCTAAATTGGTCCCGTAGAATAAAGGTTTTAGAAAGACAAGTTCAATAGAATAAAAGTTATAGACAACTAGAGGTCCGCCCCGGCTTCGCCCGTGGTACATATTTCGCAATAAAAGGTAGCCTCGGGTATCAAAATATCTTCATACCAAATTTCATGCAATTTGGTTCAGTAGTTTAGGCGTGATTGAGTAACAGACAGACAGACAGAGTTACTTTCGCATTTATAATATTAGTAAGGATTTGAGATAAGTAGGTTTATATTTTCGGTGGTAGTTTAAAAACCATGACTAATCATAATGCTGAATAGTTTAGATTATAAAAAAGTTTTTGAGCAAGTAAAATAATGTTTACATGTTTAACTTAGAAAACATCTTGAAAGCTTAAAGCTCTTCGTGTTACAAAATTGCTAATAAACTTTAATTAGATATATTGTGTGTTTCGTACAATTATTTCATTATTTCTATAGTATACCTAGAGTAAGAATGAAAATTATGAATAACTATATTTTTGAATCTTTTACTCTGGATTCAATTACGACAACATTGAATCCTGCAGACGAATATCAAAATCTGCACCCTTAAGATTCAGATCATTCTGTATTCAACCGAGAATAAAATTTATACTAACCTTTATTATTTTCAACCCCAAATGAAGATTTACCACTATTCGAATACCTTAAAAAAACAATACTCAATACATCCACGAGGCCATCGCACCAACTAGCCCATAAAAAGCAATCGAAATTAATTTTCAATTAACCAAAACAGCGGTTAATCACAAGATAACAGCTAATAAAACGCCAGATTAAAACTTTCTTTAACAAATCCACACACAGACATATAAGACCTTTACAGTATACGTGAAGGTTGTGCGTGTGTGTGTGTGCAACTTGTTTGTTCAGAGATTTAATACATGGTAAATTTCTTCATGTTACCTGAGTTAACAGGCGGTTTGTAAAGTGGTGTATGTGATTTTTTTAATCGGTTTAATCTGTTGGTTAAATATTTTGAACTCGGAAAGTTGTGTCACTTGGAATACTTGAAAAGTATGGTTGGTATTAAGACAAATAATTATTTAATATTAAACTAGCTATTATAACTAAATAGGTACAGTATAATCATTATATTTTACTACCATTAGCTTATTACCTTTTCATCCGCAAAATGTAGAGGCATTAAAACTTATATTGCTTGCTTGCTTAAATAAAGCTTATATTCCTTTTAATTTATTGTAATAGTGTCGAACAAGGTCAAACCGCTTGAAAACCGTTCTTTGTCGTGTAGAATATAAACATTTATTTGAATTTACATGTAACTTACACTAAAAGGTTAAATGCGAAAAGTTAATCAACCTTAAAAGCAGTGAAAACTAACAACTTTCTAATACGGAATCCTCATACTCATTGTAAAAGCTTATCTAATTCAATTTTATGTTATTATTCCTAATTATTTTCTATTTGATCTTGATTATCATTTGAACTCAATTTACTATTATTTCCCTTCTTCATTCGGCTCACATTATTGAAATATTCAAACCACAGATAATATAATACTTTAAACCAAAAAACTTTAAAACAAAAACTCAGCTACACTCACATACATCAAACTCTTAATTGGATATATCATACGCGTCTGTTTGCGCATGCCAATTGATTGCAACTTAACGTGCAAATTGCCCAGAGTAAGCGAGACAGATAGATTAGCTAGGGTTGTCGAAAGGCAGAACTTTCATTGATGAAGAGCTTTTGAGATTGACATAGAGTAGAGATATAAGTATAAAGTATCTAAATAATATAATATAATGGATTATATGGATGATATATTAAGCAAAATTGAATTTGATTTGTAGGCTTATCTTGGTTTATGACGTATTAGAAGAACTTTTTAAAGTATGTGCGAAAAATATAAAAAGTAATGTTTAATTCAAAATGTAGGAAAATTCAACTGTAAATATGTATTCTTAGGAAATGAAAATTTTCTCTATCTCCTGTTTCGTTCACACGACAAAACGTATGTACCTACAATAAAGTATTTACGTAAATAGAGTGCTAGACTCCAACAAATCAAACATTTACTAGAGCCGTTGATGGTGTTACTACAGTACATTCTGCCTTATTACTTGGAATGTTTTTAAATACATGGAGGTGCGAGGCAAGAATAATCTAAGATATTTACTCTATAACCAGTTTAGTAAATCAATGTTACGAAAACAATTAACCAACTATTTATACGCTGTACTAAATACTGGTATACTTTATATTCTCCCCTTGCTACTTCGTGTGTTAAATATTAAATGAGATGCGATAAAACTCACATATGAAAACCAAAACAAAAACCATCAAATAAATTAGCGTATTCAAATAAACTACACCACGAAGCGCGAATTAACGTGCTACATTTTATAAACTACAGTTGGCAGCCCTGTTCAAACCACATGATAGAGAGAGACGGAATATGCGAGAAGAAAGAAACCTACATATCCGTTAAGTAAAGGAGTGAAAGGGATAAATGATGATCTCAGTTCAGCTTTAAATATTTATTTTAAGCGCGATTGTTTAAGTATAATCTGTGTTGTTAAGAGAAATGGTAAAGTGGAGGTTTCTACCATTTATTATAATTGGTACAACATTAATCTTGGAAGCTATATTTTTACGAGGGCTCTAGTTAAAATGGCGCGCTAAAAACTTGTATTTATTAGTGCATCCATTAATTTAGATGAAATTATTCGAGACTAGCGCTCTCTCTGACTGCACTCGGGATGAATTTTAATCTTGGGACGATATGCAATCTCAATGCAATATAAATTATTATGTTCATAATATAAACAAAACCAATTAATTACCAATTTTATAGTGAAATGTATTAAGAATTAAAAAATACTGTAATAAGGTGCAGATTTGTTGCTAATTTTTAAGATTTCGACATACAATATACATTATTTTTCATTTAAAACCTCTTTCGTGATTCGCAAGCTATCTTTGTCTCGCGAAACATGCATTTTTCGAACCTATGGATAATTGTTTTGAGAATAGTGGTGGCGGCCAGTGTAAAACGAACATTTGTATTTTGGGGCGGGCGGATTTTAATCAAAGAGAAACTGTGTCCAGATTTAAAGTTAAAGTAGGAATATGTGGAATAACATTCGTTACTTTTATTTTGATAAAATTTATCTCCTCTTTAATTAAAAAAAGACATGGATAGAATAGTGTTGAGAAATATAAAGTAGGTACCTACTAGCTGTGCCCCGCGGTTTTACCCGCAGTGCTCTGCTCTTGCTGTCTTAGCGAGATGATATATAGCCTATAGCGTTCCTCGATAAATGGGCTATCTAACACGTAAAGAATTTTTCAAATCGGAAGAGTAGTTCCTGAGATTAGCGCGTTCAAACAAACAAACAAACTCTTCAGCTTTATAATATTAAGTAAAGATGTATAATTACATAATATTATGATTGTATAGTTATATTCGACGCTTCTAGTTTTAATTGACGTTTGTAACTTTTATGTGACGCCAATGTGACGCAGCTCGCAGCTGACTTTACCTTCCTTTGAAAATACTCGTTTAACTCTTTCGTATCACGTACGTTTGAAAAATAAGATTTAAAAAAATCTTGTCCAAATTATATCGAAATAAATAAATATCACACGCCTCATAAACAACGACAAGGGACTTTTATTGTTTGAGCTTAAGCTTTAGGCTGGTTACAGACGAAGCGTTTTAGTAACGTTTAACACTTAGTGAAAATAATCCAATTTTTTCCCCGTGTCTGTTACTGTTATCAGGACTCATATATTATCAGGATTATTAAGAATCAGGATAAGTTAGATTACTAGAATGAAAGTAATTGTTTTAGATTTACAAGATAAAACTTTATTTTCTTACAATCATCAACATAGAATTAATTCATTTTATTTTTTACTATTTGAATACTTATTATCACAGCAGGCTTCTCAGACGGCACGTCAGCTATTTTTCCGGTGCTTTCCTGAAATAGAAATAATAAAATTCATTATCCATAAAGTAATAAAACAGAATAACTAAATATAGACTCTACAATTATGTACTTTGGTAAGCTCTATGTGCAAAACTGCATATTTTTCGTTACTCATTCGTTTAAAATAACTGTTTATAATCTATATTTGCGAAAAATGTCACCGAGATCTCATCATACATTTTCTGAAAAAGTTAATCCATTCATCCAGAATCCAGTTTTTGAAGTGAAACTTTAGGCGCGTTGAGAGTAAAATTTCAAGGTCGCGTCATAGCAATACCGTCACGTTATGGAGGCGACGATTTTGGTATCTTTAAATCTTGCCAAAGAAGTTTCACTTCTGACACATGTGCTCGGCACACACGCTCTTGTAACAAATACAATTGAAAACAAGCTACGGTCCGCGCGTCCTTTACCAACCTTCCTACTCGTTTATTTTTATTTTCGCCTTGTGAAAATTAATTTTTGTGCATCTGGGTTTGTTTGAGATGGAGCGATTGTTCGTTATTTAATGTTAGCGCTCTTGTACGTAACTTGATTGTGCTTCGAGTTAAGAATAATTGATTAGCATTTGGTTACGATATTTTTATGGTCTGTTGTTTGTATGTTACATATAGAAGAGAGAAGTGCTTTTTAAATTCGCTCTCTGGTTATTGTGTTTTGGTATGGTATTGTGAATATCTTTTACAATCTGTTATCTGTGACCATCTAGATAAGGTTCAAATGTTCTGATATGATTAAGATACAATCATGCAAAACTTTCGCAATGAGTAGAATTTAATAGAGTTATATATTATCTACCTATCTTAACATGTAGATTACTTACTAAAACTTTTATTATAGGTACGCTTTATAATATAGTCACGCAATAATACGTAAATTGGAATAATTTTTAAAGTGCTTTTATTCCTTTGCCATGGCGAGGATAAAAAAGTTACAAAAAAACGCGGGAAAATCCACTTTGACAGTTCAATAAAAAATATTTGTTTTACACACGCAATATAATAAAGTAAATCGAGTGTATAATAATTAAATTATTAATTTCGACTATTTATTTGGATTACAAGAAAAAGTATTGAAAATGAGCTTTTACGCGTAATACAATCTATCCGTCCTTGTTGCACTTGGTGTGTGTTGTATATCTGTCCTGCTCGCACAAGTAGCCACTTCACACCTGCACATTATTGAGTTTGTTTGTTAGTCTGTGTTTTATTTTACAATCTTGTTAAGCGCTTGCCGCGGAGACTTTCGTAAATGAAATGTATTGAAAAAGCTTTTGATTTTTTGTTCATTAAAAAAAAAATTGACTTTATTTTATACTTATTGAACATTTTTCAGTTTGTATTCTGTATCGCGGGTATTTATGTAAAATGATATCAAACTTTGTTCCATTGCTACTCGAAGCAATTCGAAGTAAGCTTAGTTTTTACATAAATACTTAAGTACTCGTATTAAGTAAGTTCTACATAATGATTTAAAAACTTCTTTTATAGTATTTTTTTAGAAATATATTATAACTACTTAATTCCATATTGAGGTATTTTTAAATGCCTCTTAAAAGGATCTCAAACACCAGTTTATTTTAATTATTGTACCCTTTTTATTTATTATTTATTACCTACATCAAATTAGAACGTCTACAGAAACAAATCTTCAAACTCACGCACAACCTTCTCCATTAGTAGCGAGGTAACATCTCGTTAGCGATCGCTTATAAATTTGTCCGTCTGTCTGTCTGTAGCCCATTACCGGGTGAATCGCGCGTCCGCTCTAATTGTTTTATTGCTACAATTATTATAACGATTTTTATTTCTTTAACGAAGGTTATTAAGTTGTAGCGTGATGGTGTGTTGTAAGGCTTTTGTTTTTAATTATTATTAATAAAATGTTATGGTTTTGTATTGAGTCATTATTTTGAGATTGTTCCATAATCGGTATAAAATTACTGAACCGAAATTAAAACTAGAACAAAAATATAATATATCTACTTACCTACTAAGTATTATATTATCTGTGCTATCTCTTAGTGCACGCAAATATTAATAAAAAGTAGAACTATGGAAATAATCTTATATATAAAATTCTCGTGTCACAATGTTAGTCTGCATACTCCTCCGAAACGGGTGGACCGATTCTCATGAAATTTTCTGTGCATATCGGGTAAGTCTGAGAATCGGCCAACATCTATTTTTCATATGTACCACGGGCGAAGCCGGGGCGGACCGCTAGTCTTTATATATAAAAATGAATCGCAAAATGTGTTGGTAAGCGCATAACTCGAGAACGGCTGAACCGATTTCGATAATTCTTTTTTTATTATATTCCTTGAAGTACGAGGATGGTTTTTATGTAGAGAAAACGTAAATGTGTACCACGGGCGAAGCCGGGGCGGACCGCTTGTATTACATATTTCTGTGGCACAGTTGATAATGATAAAAGTTAAGAAATAGGCAAAGGGAGCGTGGAAAACTTGGTAAAAAAATGCTTAGATAGTAACAATAAGGAATTATTAGTAGGTATTTACTATTTATTTATGTTGGTAATGACTGCGAGAGATTTTCTACTAAACTTATATAGAAATTTTGTCAGGATGGATGAATTTATAAGGACATACGTCGTTAAACTCTGCAAAAAATGATGAAATGCAAGTGAAATTTAGCACAGACACTTAGCCATACTTTTTATCATACACAAAGTCACAGCAACATCTAGTATACCATAAGGTAAATACATCATTCTCACACGATTTCCTTAAGTCCCCATAAATGATGGTACCCGCTTCGAACCATTTATTAGAACGAAGTTAGCCGCAGGTGGTAGAAAGGTCATTTGATAAATGACTGAAGTTGTTCTCTAACTCTGTTCGAGTGTTCTGTTAATTAAATGCTTTGTAAGTCTAGATATTGGTGATTTAATAAATGCTCATATTTATTATTATGATGTCTTTGTTATTGTTTGTTTGTTTTTTGTGGAGCGTCACATTTAATTTTATTATCTTACATTATAAACAAATGTCTTCGAAACAGTACTTCGATTAGAGAAAGTGTAGTTCTGATAAACTTTTGTACTTGTATAAATCTGAAGTTGGAGTCTCTTGCCTCTCCTGGTGCAAACCTTCAGCACACCTCAAGTGGGCGCCACAATATTTTCGCCCGGGGTGTCAGTACTCAGTGTCCCTTAAACCGGCACTGTAGGTATTAAATTCAATGCCGTTAACGATTTTTACGGATTTGTTATCTATATTGGGTATTCAAAGTATACGTATAATACTATATTTAGTCATTAAGACTTAGGAGGTCCTGGCGGAAGAACGTTTTCCGAGTCAGCAAACTATATCTACTGTGAAAACTACGACAAACCTTCGCAAATAGAAATACCTATAACAAACATAAATTAATTATTCATAGTTACTTTAATACATCTAAACTCAATACAATTCAAACTCAAACATGTATTTATTCAAAGACTATTAATCGTCATAAATTGTTTATTTTCCATCCTACATAGCATTTAAAACTAAAAACAACACACACAGTCAAACTTTCCCACATTAACATTAACTCACACACACCACCACAAACAACCAAAACGTATATAAAGAGCCTATCATACAATATAGCTTTATTAAGCGATAGGTAATCGATATAGGACATTTTAATCCCGATGTAGGCTGTTAAATACATGCTTTACGGAGTACAAGGCGCATTCGTCAGTAACTTGATACGTGAAGGTGTTTAAGGGAATTGGTTAATGTCTGCTCGTTTCTCAATGTTCTTTAGATTTGGGTTCTTTTTATTGGGAAAGGGTTTTTAAATGCGGCTATTTTCACGTTTTATAACTTAGTTTAGAATAGCGACCGTGGTTTTGAAATATTCCGAGGTAAAAATGAAATTTGTCACACAGAAATTTATTGGAAAATTAACTTCTACTTGTAGTTTTGATCAAAAAAAATCATCCAGTTAAAAAAAGAGTGTGTGCCGAGCAGACGTGTCAGAAGTGAAACTTCTTTGGCAAGATTCAAAGATAGGTACCAAACTCGCCGCCTTACTCCATGACGTGACGGTATTGCCATGACACGATCTTGAAATTTTAATGTAAATAAATTAAAATAAATTTAAATTTTAAACGCGCCTAAATAAGTTTCACTTCAAAAATGTAATTTATAATTAAGTTAAATTAATTTAATAGAAAAGCAATGTACCTACATGAAAAACAATAATAATATACACGGAACCCAATCCCTTATCAACAGTTCGTGGCTAACTTTACAAATTGAGTTATCCCTCATTCGTATGAGATTTACAGCGACATCGCCTACATTATGTGGATGTTATTTATTTATTTATTTATTTATTTTACACTTTAATGTGCTGGCATACAAATAAATCCTTAAAATTAAAACTTATAACTAGTCCAGCACAGAAGGCGGCCTTATCACTTAAGAGTGATCTCTTCCAGGCAACCTACTGTGTGGAGTAATAATGTGAAAGAGGAGGTAGGTAAGAAGTGCAAAAAAGAAACAAAAATAAATAAATAAAATATATAATATATAAATATATGTAAATATATACACACATTAGCTATATATGATTTCTAATAAATACATACATATAAAATATTACATAATATAATACATATTTAAATAATAAATACATACATAAACTCATACTGTAGTTTAGCTAAAAATAAATAAATACAATAAAGTCAAATACAAATACATAAAATAATAAATCTTACTAATCCGAGTTAAATGCTAGGTTCAAGTAGTGGTTTCGGATTTGTTTCGCAAAGGTGGACAGCGTTTGAGCTTGTCGGATGCAAACTGGCAGGGAGTTCCATAATTTGGTGGCCCTTACGGAAAAAGAGCCACCGTAGAACTGTGTGCGGTGCGGAGGCATAGACAGCACTAACCTGTCCACAGATCGCAGAGAATAGTTATCGCAGTGCAGGAATTGGAACTGGTCTTTTAGGTAAGAAGGAGTTTTGGGATTGAAGAGGATTCGATACAGGAGTTGCAGGTAATGAACATTCCGGCGAAGGCGGATCGGGAGCCACTTGAGCTTCTTACGAAAATGAGAAACGTGGTCATATTTACGGAGACCGTAGATAAACCGAATACAATAATTTTGAAGTCGCTCAAGTTTATCCAATTGTTCAGATGTTAAGTCTAGAAAGCAAGCATCAGCATAGTCAAGAATAGGAAGGAGAAGGGACTGTGCTAACATAATTTTGGTCGGTATGGGTAAAAAGTTACGGAGGCGTCGTAAGGAGTGAGATGCAGCGTATAATTTACGACTGATATGCTGGAGATGCTGCGACCAAGAAAGCGTTTGGTCCATAATTACACCTAAATTCTTTACTTGATTGCTGAAAGGAATACCCTCGCACCCAATTTTAACACTCGGCAGACTTCCCCAGTCAATCTCTGATATAAGATACTGACTTCCAACAACGATCACTTGGCTTTTGGAAGGATTAATCTTAAGTCCAAATTCATCGCACCATTTTACTATTGTTGCAAGTTCAGCGTTTATAGTGTTAATAGAATCGTTTAAATTACTAGGTGTAGAGTGAAGGTAGATCTGTACGCCGTCAGCAAACATATGGTAGAGAGAAGTTATACGAGAGGAGAGATTATTTATGAAAATAGCGAATAGGAGTTATTGTTAATTTATTTCATCTCACATTAGATACTTTAATTCCCACTGTTGTCTACCATTTTAATTTGGTGGTGTTATCGGGGATCAAGATTGCGTTGTACCTACAAGTCGAATTTAATACGTCGAAGATGTGAGGAAAACGTGAAAATGTAATTTAAAGCTTTAAGCTGTGTGTGTTGTGAGGCAATTGAACAGATAATTTAATAATTGCTAAATATTCTTTTCAGAATTATGTGCAAAATATTTAACTGCAAAATATTTTTTGTTCTTTTATGATACGTAGTATACAGGCCTTTTACAGAATGTGACTGGGCGATGACTGTGCCGATTTTAATTGTTTTCACCTATGGATTCCTCGGGAAAGGTTTAAATAGATACCTACATACATAATTTATTAAGTTTCAGAGTACACGGGCGAAGCGAAGCGAAGGCGAAGCTGCATGCAGAAAGCTTTTACACATTATTTTTATACTAGATTTCCGCCCGCGGCTTCGCCCGCGTTTTCAAAGGAAAACCCGCATAGTTCCCGTTCCCGTGGGATTTCCGGGATAAAACCTATCCTATGTGTTAATCCAAGTTACCCTCTATATGTGTGCTAAAATTCATTGTAATCGGTTCAGTAGTTTTTGCGTGAAAGAGTAACAAACATCCATACAAACTTTCACATCTTTCTTAAATATATAAAAATGAATCGCAAAATGTGTTGGTAAGCGCATAACTCGAGAACGGCTGAACCGATTTCGATAATTCTTTTTTAATTATATTCCTTGAAGTACGAGGATGGTTCTTATGTAGAGAAAACGTAAACATGTACCACGGGCGAAGCCGGGGTGGACCGCTTGTTTATAATATTAATAGGATATTTATCTGTAAATCATAGATTTATGTCTGATTATTGTCTATGTAAACTACAACCATGGTGTGTATTTGTATTGTAATACTTCCTATATAAAATTACTGATATAGATAGTACAATAAGTAATCTGACTAGGCCAATAATTTCACACTCCACCAAACCATACTAATACAACTATAATATAACTACCCTCGAAGATCCATCACACGCTGTCACATCACTGATCGGGCCGAGGTTCGATTCCCGCTGCGACGGTAATTCACGCTCACACCTCCGTATATGGGATAGCGGGATGGATGCGGTTTGATACTTTTAGTAGAAAATGTATTGAAAAATGTATGAAATTTATGTTTGTATGAATTGAATAAACTTCTGGTTGAAGCGTAGTTTAATAGAATTGGAATTTTGAATCTTTTAATCTTAAACTAGTTTTTTTTTTTTAATATGATTATATATTTTATAAAGGGTGAAGATAATCGAAAGAATCGGTTATTAAATAAATATATGATAGTAATTATTAACATGAACTATAACTTATTGAAGTAAGTTGAAAGCTAAAGATAATTGAAGTAATTGGAATACAGAAAAATATAGTAGGTATAATATGTAGTATCTACCTACCTAAGCTTACATCCAAGTCATCTATACTAGGTAATATTATAAAGAGGAAAGGTTTGTATGTATGTATGGTTTTCACGCATAAACTACTGGACCGATTTTGATGAAATTTGGCACAGATAATCTTTAGACCCTGAGAAAGAACATAGGCTACATGTTATTGCGAAATATGTACCACGGGCGAAGCCGGGGCGGACCGCTAGTTTAAAATAAAGATGATTTAAAGTATTATTATATTTAAGTATCAATTAAACATCGAGAAGTTATTTAAAATTTTTACAGTATTAATATATTAAAGTATCAAGACATCAAGTCGCGCTATAACCGTAATATATGATGATGTTGTACGCGTCTATTGTGATCTTTTGTTAGATTATGATAAGAAAGATAACTTATTCTTGGTTAATATAAACGTCTGTCTGTTGCTGGATTTCTTTTGACCGACTGCACGAAAGTGGTAATGTTTTTGTTTGTGTGCTTCTTATGTTTTAAGTGAATTAAAAATAGATAAATCTTGTAATTTGTATTTTAAACGCTTAATTTTTATTTCAATATCGTAAAGCGTACATTATTGTTAAGAAGTCGAATAAGTAAAATTATTATTAATTACATTGCCATTCGAAGATACTTCACATCTTCTACCAATCATCTATTATTAATAGATAATTGGTAGTTGGTACTGTATATACATTTGTGTTTTTATAAGGATAAAGGCATGTCCACACAACACAAACGTCTTTTATTATTCATAATTGCTTAAGGTACTGCAATATGACAATGTATTGTACTGTAATGTCTTTATTTATATCAATTTTGAACGAAAAGCCTATTGTTATTTTTTGTGGGTGTTGTATGGAATTTTTATTTATTTATCCGTATTTTAGTCGACGTGTTAGAGGATATGTGGTGCTATTTTATATAGGTAAGTTATTTTCGATTTGTTTCTTTATCTATCTTTTTAAAGTTTTTGTAATGAAAGACCAAAGGTAAGGTATATTCAATAGTTCGAATAGTATCTATTTAAATGTTTTTATTGAAGAAGTCGGTTTTCATAATAATTTGTTTATCTATATGAAAAATAGTTTAGCTTAAAACATATGTGCATAATCATCAATTTTTATTTTCTCTACAAATAGGTCTTCAATGAGGGAGCAGCATAATAGGACATCGTTTTGTCACTTTTTTGAAGTGAAACTTCTTTATACGCGTTGAGAGTAGTGCCATATCACACTAGCGGATTGCGAGCGGTTTCAAAGCGGAGCGGGTGCGCAACGAATACGTTGCGGGCGCGCAACGAACACGCCGCGGTTGCGCAGCGAATTCGTTGCGGACGCGTCATTTTGTATACTCTCGCACAAAAGCCAGCCCTTCCGCCTTGCCTAACTTCCATTCAATATTTCCATCGTTTCTGTAGCACTCAATTTTTTAACCGTACTGTGGAAATGCACTTACTTAACAGTTAACACGTTCGCTGCGAAACAGGGCTTGAAACACCCTGTCCGTGTCTCGTCGTTATAGCGATAGGAAAAAACTTAAACTTCTCTGTCGTGCGGGAGGCATAACTTCCATCTGGTTCAGTGTAGGAAAGTGATATCTATATATCTGAGATGTGCTATTGATTCCTAGTTCAATGGTATACCGACCTTAATACCGGGTTTCTTAGACCTCGTGCCGCACTGAACAAATAAAAATTCTAACACAGTGCGGAACGAGGTTGCGAACACCTCGTACCACCGCGCACCTCGTAACGCACCCTAAGCTAGCTTCACGCGGTTAGTGTTGTGCAACGCATTCGAGACTATTTGTGGAACAACTTATTGAAGCTTTTACAAAGAAGGACTTGAATGTGGATACAGGTACCTAATTTTCAAACTACTCGTTATAATAAATATCGTTAATAGAAACGTGAATGTGACATGTTGAGTAACTTTCTTCAAATAGGTTGATAATCATGATTACTATTAGTGTGTTTGTTCATTGAATCAACTAGCGGCAAATCCAAAACACCCGGCAATCGGTGTATGGCTCATCAAAATTTAACTCTTGCCCAAGTCAACAAGCCAACAAACAAGGCACATCATCTTTTAAAGGGATCAAAGAAGAGGAGATGTGTAGGATGTTACGAAAAACTCCGCATCTTCTTAACAAGTCGTGAGGCCGACAAAAAAAGTAAAGGAAATTCTCACAGAATGCACTGGTTGCAAACAATATTCTGGTTTGGCCTGTTTTAATAAAAAACATCCATAAGTTTGATAAATAAATACAATTAAATAAAATCGATATTTCTTTTCCCATCACTAAATTATATGAAAAACTGCTATTGTTCAGTGCGGTATGGGGTACATCAGACCCCACATTTTATTTTACCCATAGAATCTAAACTAACTAATCTAACCACGGGCGGCGGTAGATTTAGGTTAATGAACTCATTGTTAATAATAATCACGACAAAAGCCGCACACTTTGTCTTATTTGGCGCCAAAAAAAGGATTTTGGTCTCCTACGGGCGGTGGGGTTTAATATGCCTCGTGCCGCCACAATCTCTGGTATAGGACAAGGTTTAAAACGACCCGTAACGCAGTAATGGAAAGTACAGATATATCTGTGCCGCAGCGAACGTGTTAACTAAAGATGTAATAACAACTGGAGTTGTTAAAAAAAGGTGCTATAAAATTGAATTACTAGGACTTTTAGAATGTACCATACATTCCAAAAGTATGTAACGACTGACCAGTATAATCTCTCCCATAGCAACGTATGTTATAAAGAGATTTTGTGAACCTAATTATGAGCAAAGTGATAGTGAGTTGCTGGTTGCTTGATAAAATTTTCTATTCACTGCTATTTATCTAATAATAAGATAGCCCTGTTTTAGTTAAGGAGCTTTAACATTTATTTCACTAATGAACTTTCTTAATGAGCAATTAAGTTATCTGATTGCATTTCGACCAAGATTTAATAGATAAAACAATACCCTAAACATTAACATGTTATGAAACTCGTAAAAAATAATGATCTCATAATTATTATACTATCACAAGTTATAAATAACAACCAGCACGGATTCCATTTTGTTAATGAGTGTACATGACTGCGACGTAAACGTTGCGCATCTGCCACGCGTCCGCAACGAATTCGCTGCGCAACCGCAACGTATTCGTTGCGCACCCGCTCCGCTTTGAAACCGCTCGCAATCCGCTAGTGTGATATGTCACTATGATTTCGAGGTCGCATAATGGCAATACCGTCACGTCATTAAGTAAGGCGACGATTTTGGTATCTTTGAATCTTGCCAAATATGTTTCACTTCTGACACCGTGCTCGGCACACACGTTTTTTTTTAATAAATGCAAAAAACTTAAACTATTGTTGTTTTTTTATCCTTTTCATCAAACTCTTTTATCTTTAGTAAGAAATTGGCTTACCCCTGCACCCCTGCTCCAAAATACCTATATTTTTAACAAATAAAACTAAAAAGAACCAACCATTAACCCACAAATTCGTTCATCTAGTTTGTAAATAGTCGTGTCGAAGTTAACTTTATCGTTTCTCTCACTTATAAATCACTTATAAATCTTAACGATAAATCTTTTAACACTACAATTGATCCTGAACTCTATTCAATGAGAAATAAGTTCGATTTTTGTGTATTCATTATAAGCGTGGGTGGATAGGTCATTGTAAACAAACTTACAAAACATGGATATAGAAATCATGTTTCGATTTTGAATTAAAATAATGAAGTCTTGTACAAAGGGCTTTGTTTAATGGTGTACATTAAAATGTCGTTAATACTTATTTATTTAGATAAAATATATATTTATCACTGATGATATTGTATGTTTTACACTTTGAGAGTTTTTAACATGAGCTATGAATAATTCATTTTAAGGTACAAGTATGTTGTTTTTAACAGCCTTTTATGTATATATAGACAAAATAAGTCAACGTGTTAAAATGAAAGTCTTATATATACCTACCTATTGTTAAAGTTACATGTTTAATTGACTTTGTATTTTACCTTTTTATTGTATTATATTTCAATACGTAACTTCTTTTACGACAAAAGTCTACGTATTAAAAATATAAAAGTCCATATTACTAAAATATTAAATAACATGTTTAATTAACTTAAGGCTTTGTCAGATAGGACGCGTATTTTAGCGCTGCGTAGTAGCGCTGCAGCGTCCTGTTTTAACGTCGCGCGAGGCTTCGTCAAACAGAACGCTTTAGCGCGCGTTAGGACACAGCAATTGATATTATTAAAGCTGCATGTTGTTTACATAATTATTACTTACGAACAAAACAAGGTACAGTGATATTAACTCCGGAGTCGGAAGAATTTTTTACTTACCAGTTTCATTAATTTCTTCTCCGATTTGTGCCCACAATTTTCTCCTTCATTGATATATCTTTATAGTTTATATGAACTATCCTTCGTATTATATAAGCATGGATATTTTCTAACCAATTCTATCAAATTTTCGGTCATTATGCAGTATTTTATTATTATTTTACGCCTATTAACGCCGACGCTAAAATAAATTTTGTAAAAAAATACAACACCCGACGTTAAAGCGTCCTAACGCCGCGACAGAGCGTTGCGTACTGCTAGCGCCGGCGCTCTGTTTGACGGTATTCTACGATGGTAGTAGAACACATCTTAGCGTCATATCGCGGCGTCAACTTAACGCTCTGACGCGCGCTAAGTACGCGTCCTGTCTGACAAAGCCTTTAAGTATTAGTTATTTTTAATTTTTCACTCTGTATATATTTCAACGTGTATTTCTACTACAGTAAATACCATTAATATAAATGAATGTACAAACACACAAAATTCCTTTTATATCTATATTTTATATCGAATCATATATTACAATTAAATAAATGAGATCATTCACAGATGACTCATATTATTAAGAGATCGATAAATTTCACAGAGCAAGCCATCGAGTCCCGATATTGTTAAATTATCAACGATTTAACGTTTATTTTAAAGATAAAATATTTAATTTAGCTTTTTTAACAAGTTTTCGGTAATTATGGGGAATCAAAACCTTAACAATGATAATTTTATAATAGGTATTATAAGGGAGAGGATTTTTTTAATGTTTTTAGGATATTATAATAAAAACTGCTCTACCGATTTTAAGAACACTTTTACCGGTATAGAAAAGACAAAAGAGATTATTTTTTTATCTATCATAGCCGAATGGTGAAATATCGCTTAACAGCCGTACAAATAAAAACTTGCTTATTCAAACCTTATGCAATGCATAGATATGATAAGAATAAATAAAGAATAAGGATGTCATAATTTCTTACAAATAAATTTGGAATAACGTCGATGTATCTATGCTCACGCTATGCAATAGGCGCGAAGCGGCAACGTCGCAATTCATTCACAAAATTATGAAAAACATTGAAATTGTCTACGGTTAAACCTTGGTGCTGTCATTTTGACGCCGTTTGACTTCGTCGAATTTGTTGTGAAGTTTCATCATACGATGTTCTGTTTATTTATTTTTTAAATATTTATTTGAAATAATTTAAATATGTATATCATTAAATATGCAAGCAAATGAAAGAGAACCCTATCCAATATCCGGAGATCAGAAGATAAACCCACCTTGAGATAGAGAGTTGCCAAATAACTGGTACTCAAAACATACAACTCCAAGCTTAGAAGATTTATATTTTCAACGAAAGTTTATATTATTGTGATAAGTTTAGAAATAAGTGTTTTATGTATGTATGGTTTGGCGCATGTCGTAAATAAATAAATCATTATAAATATCAAAAGGGTTTTTCATAATTTCGTATATTTTGACATTTCATACTAAATTTTCCATTTCAATAGGTACGTAATGAAATTATTAATTTGCTCAACTTTTTCTACTTCTCGTATTACTCTCATTGCTATTATCTCAAATTTAGATTGAAAATAGGTTCTAAAACTTGTAAAACACAGCACAATGTACTAAAAAATACGTTATAACACAGTTATGTCAGACTTATACTAGGGTGGTAGCCGGAATAAGGACGAAATAGCATTAGTATGAATACTTATTACGAAGTTATACTAGGTTTGATTTATTACGTGTTTATTTGTATGATTTTTCCTTATTCTTAGTTTATTCTTTTCATAAAATGTTATAACTCGTTTATTTGTACGGCTGTTAGTGTTTGTATACTGGGAGCTAAAAAAAAGGAATGTGATCTTCCATTTCGTATAGTTTCTGATTTTATACAGCTATTACAATTGATTTATATGAATGATAATAAAGTTTACAAATAAGCATTCTAATAACCATACAAAATATTATAGGTTGTTTACATATTTGCACATTAATTTCTCGGAATCTATTCATCGCATTGCGATCGTTTTTCTATTTGTTTACATATTATTATTAGATTTCAACTACCTAAGTGATTCATAGAAATGTGTTTTTCAAAATAAGTAGACATTTCTCTCTGACTGACTCGAAATTAAACTTAGGTACCTACAGTTTAGTTTAAATAACAATGTTTGTTACAGGAAGACAGTCTAAACTTTCTTTTATTTCTAACTGCTCCGCGCATTTTCACCCTCGTGGCTCCGCTCCTGTAGATCGTAGCGTAATTATATATATAGCTTATAGCCTTCCTCGATAAATGAGCTATCTAACATCGAAATAATTTTTCAAATTGGACCAGTAGTTCCCGAGATTAGCGCGTTCAAACAAACAAAAAAACAAACTCTTCAGCTTTATAATATTAGTATAGATAATGCACTTAGCTATTATAATTTATTAGATAATATATAATTTCTATTAATTAGAAAGAAAGAAAGAAGAAAGAAAGAAATCATTTATTTCAACACACACAACTCACAAGTACATAATAAACATTACAAAGTACGAAGTTAAAAAAAATAAGAAGAAAAAAAAATTTAAGTAAAGTAAGTAAAACAAAATAATAATATAACCATCAAAATATGTGAGGTTGCGTGCGCCAAAAAAGGATGCCACTCAGGATACCTGAGGCATAACACCTCAGCACTGATTTTCAGTGACACCCTTCCGACGTCCAGATTGTCAGCCGCTTGCATGTAGATAGAATTAAAAATAATATATTAAATATAATTTGTGGATACATGATACGGATAAATAAATAAGGTCACCATAAACTTACATAAAATACGCTTATATTATTATAGAATGCCTACATGAAAAAACTTTAAATAAAACATAATAAGTTAAATGAAATAAATAAAATAAATAAATATTTCAGGACATTTTCACACACATAATATTAGGTACCTATACTATTAGCACAGACTATTTAGTTAATAGTATTAAGTTCGTTACAGACGCACCGAAAATTGTTGGACTTGCTGCTGTAAAACAAATCGCCTAAATTTTAGACGGAATGTGTTTATTGTTTTTGTATCCCGCAGAGGAGGAGGCAAGTTGTTCCAGCATTTCGTTGCGCTGTAACGAAAGCTGCCTCGAAAAGCTGTCGTATGATGCTTGGGTACCGATAATCTGATTGACGCGTTTCTAGTTTTATAAGATGAATCTGAGTCACCTAACCAGGAAAGTTTATCGTATAAATAGATAGGAACATTGGAGCGTATTACAGAGAATAGCAAAACCGCAAAGTGCAACTTTCGTCGACTCTCCATGTTCAGTACCTTGGCATCATTTAGATAAGGCGTAATATGGCTTCTGGCAGGTATGTTCCAGCAATAGCGAGCGCATGCGTTCTGTACACGCTGGATTGCTTTCCTTGTTCGCGCAATTAGGTAAACAATTACATCAAAATTATGTAAATTAAATGTATCTATTTATTATTATTTATTTATTTATTTATAAAAGCTTTGATTAGACATTCATTGCGACGAAATTTCAATTTTAATTAATTAAATGTTTACGTTATGATTGACCATTAGGTTGTTTCGAGTAAAACCGCAGGTAGAAGTAGTTAATTATTTTATAGCTTTATAACTAACGATTGAGTCCTTTATGATTCTTTAGAAATATTTTATTACCAAATAAAAATCCGACCAAAAACGAAACAATTCATGATTTATAGAGTATTATATTAAATGACGATTTTATTCAAATTATCCGTTATTAAGGCACATTATCATGTAAATGGCTCGATTATATTTGATAGTTATCAATTCTACTAATACATATAATAAATGCCAGTTATTCTGTGTGTTTGTCATTTATTTTTCTGTCTACTGATTGGGTTGCAGATAGCGAAAATATAGTCCTGTTATTGAAAAATTTGCGCGCTCAAATGTATAAAGTTACCTAGGATCTGTGTTGAATTTAATACCTAGCACTTATTAGTTATTCCTAAGGTTATTCTTATCGGAGGATTACAAAGCTTTTGGCGAAAGCTGAGCTACTTACTACCTATAAGCTTGGCCTCAGGTAGCATATAAACTATTACAAATTATATTTTAACAGTTTTTATCTTTAAAATATTCGAAACCAATGGCCAATGTAGGTGCTATCTAAATTGAAGAGAGCTAAATTTCATAAATTAATTCATATGCTTTGTTTTTTTTAACAAGTTTTAAGTTCTTTGACATAGGAAACAAAG
This sequence comes from Colias eurytheme, assembly GCA_907164685.1. Classification (NCBI taxonomy): domain Eukaryota; kingdom Metazoa; phylum Arthropoda; class Insecta; order Lepidoptera; family Pieridae; genus Colias; species Colias eurytheme. Next base: position 138,867 of record CAJQZN010042016.1, on the reverse strand, counting down.
ATACAGATGGTTAAAAAAAATATTGTATTTAAAAAATAACTGCTAAAGTGAATAGTGTAGACAGTATACAAGTTTATGTTAGAGTTGTACCCACAAAGGTGATCGGGAGCCCGCAGCGGGGTTCTAAAATGACCCATAAAGAAAATAATGAACACCGAATAGTCGGATTTCGTATAAAATAGGAATAAAATAATTCCCTATATTGGATATTAATTCAATGCTACCGATATTGTATTGTATTATTGTTAAATTTATGTTATGACAGTAGTTTTATTGAGACGTCATGCAGTGCTGTCGCTCAAGTGTGGAATCTGGATAGTTACCTAGTTGCTAATTGGAATTAAAAAATAATAATTAGTTTGACGACTTATCAAAGTATTAACTATTAAGAGGCAGTTACAATCAAAACTTTTCATTTTAAAATACTCGGGGCACTAAAAAGTTAAGCTCTGAGCTAAAACCTAACCTCCCTGAAACCAATCTACATAATAATATTGTAGTACAAATGTCCCAATATACATTCGATTTACTAATCGAATGTAACAGGTATTTTTTAATAGTTTGCGTTATTAAAAAATTCCTACCTATTGTATTATTGCTAATGCTTGCAATTATTGATGTTAAATTTCAAACGTAACAAACAAAGTTAGATAAATGTTGATATCAACAAAATTTTATATTGTTTTAATACACAATATATAAAATTCAATTTTTGTTCATTACGTCATATTATGTTAATTCACTAAAATATTATACTAATGAAAAAAAACATTGTAATAAAATCAGACAACAAAATCATTAAATAACCACAACTTATTTAACATGGTCTTAAATAGTTTATAAATATTTACAAACAAATCTTTAATCTGAACATAGACATTCCACAAATATCCCGCATTTATAACTTCCAACAACAAAAATTCGTGCTAATAAAGATATGACTTCCAAAGGAAATGATTTAAGATGAATATCTATGGAAATTACGTAATTTGTGTCCATCCCGCTATTTACGGCGACACAGGTTGAATATATTTTGACGGTTGTGTGACGTCACAGAGAATATTTTAACTTATAAACCCATGTGTGGTCTATGGTCTATGGCTGCTGTATTTTTTTTATTCTTATTTAAGTATAAGAAAATTCTTTAAATTTGAAAAGTATGTATACCAATATGAAGGTATGACTAAAAATGCTTTAAAATGCAAAAAAAAAACAAGAAAAATGTTTTACATAGGTAATAGCGCGATATATAACACAGTATATCAAGCTATGTATAGGTACATTGAAGGTTGTACAATATCTATAGAATTAATCCACAGAAACATCTTATATATAAAAATGAATCGCAAAATGTGTTGGTAAGCGCATAACTCGAGAACGGCTGAACCGATTTCGATAATTCTTTTTTTATTATATTCCTTGAAGTACGATGATGGTTTTTATGTAGAGAAAACGTAAATATGTACCACTGGCGAAGCCGGGGCGGACCGCTAGTAATCGTATAGAAACAATGTATTATCAAATTAACACATTATAGATTCGATTTGTTCCTATGCTACACTAAGTGAAGTCCCGTATCCCCGTAGTGGGGTAGGGGCCAGGGGGCAGATGCATTATTCATACATCTGTTTCACTGATAGATTTTTCTTTAGGGACAAGTAGGTGATCAGCCTTCTGTGTCCTGCCAGACCGAGACATTTTTTTTTTCGTCTCCACCGAGAATCGAACCCAGGACCCCTCGGTTCTACGCTCACGCGTCAACCACTGTACCGAGGAGGCGGTACACTACATACCTGAAAAAAATCATAAAAAAAACACAACGAATCCTTGATAACCACCCATTGTTTTTAAAAACGTTCGTTGATAAAAAAAGAAACAATTCCTAATAAAATTAATTAATTATTATTCAGTGCTACAAGCGTCTGACAATTACCTATATAAAACATAACCCTATATACTATTATCAAAATTGAATCACGTATTTAACAAGAACTTACATACATCTATAGATTTAATTGTATATTAATGCCAAATTTCGTTTAAACAGTAATTTGGATACAAAAAGCGAAGCACGCAGGATGTCTATATTATATTTTATTGGTTGGTTTCAATGGAAGGAGGGGGAGGTCTAAATGAGCCTTTGTAGAGGCGGGACTTCCTAAATTATTTGGTAACGGATAACAAATATTAATAGCATAATAACTGCATGTATACGAATTAACTTTGGATTGGACCATTTTGGTAAGGTGTTTTCATTGTACAAAACCCGTGAAAATAAATATAAAATAATACACAAATTTAAATCAAATAGGGATTCAAATATTGAAAGATGGTACTTTTAATACATAATTTATAATATTGCTTCAATTTATTGACTTGTAATTGATGCTGCAATAAAAGATGTTCGGGGTATCTACTCTTAAAAAAAATGACCGCAAATATAATATAGGTATATCAACATGTTAATAGAACCCAACATGGAAGGGGTCCATCCATAATTTGTCTTTGAACATATTATCACATCCAAAAAAATACATTAATAATAGCTTTAAGCACTAAAAAAAGTATGTGTTCATAGCCTAAAAATAGTGTGCATTCATCCTAAAGCTAATAAGGCAGTCCACTCACGAGTTTCAGTTTAGTAGCTGCCGATAACGTAAGTGTGTGACGCATAGCAATTTTAAGGCTCGTACTTCCATAGAGTTCGTTATGCTATATGAAGCTATAATATCTTAAGTATGCAATACAAAAGTTGAAGATAAAGATCGATGAAGATTGACGTTTTATCTTCTTTTGTTCGGTGCATTTTCAAGATAAAGAACTATCTAGAAAATCATTTCAAACTCGAAACTGAAACTCAAACATTTATTTATTCAATTAGACTTCCTCTAGAAGCACTTTTGAATCGTCATAACATATTAATTTTTAAGTAAGTGATCACCAATCGTTGTCAAATACCTCGATACAATCGTAAACTGGTACAATGTAGTAGGTATTAGATTAGAACAATAATACTAAAATCCTAAAACTTATAATCATAGGATATAGTTATATGTGGAACGAAACTTGATCATGTGATATATACGTGCAGTGGAAAGCATTTTAGAGTCGTTGAAGCAAAAAGGTCGAACTTCTATAACAATTATTACAATCATATATTTTAGTTATATTATATCTCCATCTGGTGGACAATCTTAACAGACCAATTGTAATGAAGGCTACCGAATTCTGATAGACAATTAAATTCTTTTTATTCGTAGAAATAGCAATTGTTTAATTTGAATAGATTTCCTAAAACATTACTGTTTAGAATCTGTATGTGAGTCTCTATGGTGCAGTGGTTATAATATCATTGAGTAGGTGCAGGGTTTGAATACTTGGAAAACTTGTATTTAATGAAATTATATTAAATAATTTTCTGAGGTTAGAATAATTAATTTAATTTCTTCCTCTCTGGTGTGTGTATCAGTTATCGTGCAACCCA
>CAJQZN010042016.1:120530-134983 GCA_907164685.1 Colias eurytheme | reverse complement strand
AGGGTTAAAGACTGAATCGCAATGTTGATCTCATATCACATAGTTTACATGATTAAATAAAAATAGCAGTATAACTTGTCGACTTCTTTTTAGTTTGCCACCCCTGATCGAACCTGTATGTCCCTCTTACCCCGAATTGATGTATTCTTGTTTTTTATTCCAAATTATACCTTATTTCATCTATATTAAGATCTAATATTGACCAAAGACATTCTACCTACAAATTAACGAACATTTAGCAACGAATATTTTAATTCAAACTCCAATCTTAGGAAATACAATGACTGTCCCTCTTACCCCATGTAAGGGTGAAGAGGAACGATTACTCAATCTTGACATTAATGTCAATATCTTCGTAAGAACTGTTATTAGAGTAATGACATTTAGCCTACGGGAAGCTAATACATAAAGGTAAGTTTTGTGTGTTTCAAACATCTTAAAAAGCTATAAATGTTGTTCCTAGCAGTCAAAATATTTTACTGAAAATGAAATATGTTCCTCTTACCCCACCTGACCTTAAGATTATTGTGTATTTTATTTCATACAAAATAATAAAAGTATCTTATTTATGTGTAAAACACAATAAACTAGAAAATAACTATTTACTGACTTATGAGAATGGTTATAAAAGCTCAGTTTTCTAAGAAAAGCACTCATGCGGTCAACATATATTATTGATAATAGATAATAGGAATTACACATACTATATTTATTTACATTATTATCTACTAAATGTTTTATTTACCTTTCTTCATTTTGTATAAAATATTTCGTCATGGTTTTCACTTTTCAGGAACTACTCAGCTCACAGCTGATCTTGATGAAATTTTGAATATTTGTACTGAACTTCAGATCTTATTATACGAGATTTAAACCAAGTCTTTACATTTCTCCTTGGCAAAATTGAATTCTACTATTCCATATTTGCATATAAATAAGAACCTATGCAATTTATCTTCCAAATTTGTTCAACAGAATAGACGATAAAACGTTACAAACAGACGTATTTTACTCAATTATATAAGAACCTATAATCACAGATAATATAATACTATACTACTATAACTAAAGGATTAACACATTTTTCATTATGAATCACTAGCTGTACTCCGCGGTTTTACCCGCGTGGCTCCGCTCCTGTTGGTCTTAGCGTAATGATATATAGCCTATAGTCTACCTCGATAAATGGGCTATCTAACACCGAAAGAATTTTTCAAATCGGACCAATAGCACAGATATGATAACGGATATTGAACCCACCTAATAAGCTACTAACCACTGAACCACGGCTCCATTCGTTATCACAATGGTAAGTAACCACTGAGCCATTGGCTCATGCTCATGTTTCGTGGAACAAACCAGTGGACAGTTGCTAGCTGTGTGACGCGTGACATTATTGTTGTTCTTTTGTTGTTCCGTTACTGCTGGGGTTACATGTCGCTGTTGATTTAGTAAAAGAAAAAAGACGTGTGGCACTCGGGGACTGCCGCGGTAAAGCATGCTATGTCTTCAAACCACACCTCCGCGCCCGTCGGAGTGGGGAGCGTGAGGTTCTTCGTTACGCAATTTCTGGATTCGGTCCCCGCGCTCAAGGCCCGCGATAGAAGCTATGCAATAGCTTTTAACTCTTTTAAGCTATTAAAAGCTATTGTAAAATACTTTTTAAAGTATTTAAAAAATAACAGTCTTTTAAGACACGAAACAAGAGTAAGAGTTCTTTAAAATAATGGTGTAAAAATAGAATTCATAAATATCGTGACGAAATGTAATAGACGACTTACGACACTACATTTTTTTAAATAGCTACTTACAAAGATAATTAATAGATATACTATTTATTATATTTCAAAATCTAATTAGTAAATAAAGATAAGAAGTTTGGTCTGTAACATACCTACCACGTAACAATATAAATGCTATCACGTTTATAATATTGATAATCTTAAATCTATATATAATACATATATAAAACTCAAAGGTGACTGATATAGTGATCTATCAACGCACAGCCCAAACCACTGGACGTATCGGGTTGAAATTTGGCATACAGGTAGATGTTAGAACGTAGGCATCCGCTAAGAAAGGATTTCCCGAAATTCTTGCGGGAACGGGGAAAAACGGGGATGCACGTACAAAGTCGTCGGCGGAAGCTAGTTCATAATAAAATAAAGAGTCAATATTTCATTTCTATTCTGATTAATTATCTTTTTCAGTTTAGGTACCTGATGTTTTTTTTTATAAACTCATATTTCAGCAGCATGTAAACCCTACGTTCCTTAAATGCGGTCAAAAGTCAAACTCATTTCTGACACAAATTGTACGCGTACTCAAACCTCCATACAATTTAGATCCAACAATGTGTACACGCAAAAACGACCTTAAACAATCTTCAAACATTTACTACTAAGTATCAAAATTGCTTACGCCAACATAGTCCAGGAGGCGGCCGCCAACTACACTGTACGCTATTAGCCTCCCAAAAATACATTTTAAGAAATATTTTCACAATAAAAGGTGTATTCACCAGGGAAAATGGTTCTAATCACGTACTATCCTGTCTTTAGTGGATATATAACAGGTTTACAAAGACCATTGTCTTTTTATACGTCATTTCTCGGTAGCCATGATGATGTATAAACGGTAAACTAAAATCTAGATTTTGTAATTTTACGAGTTTACGGGTTAAGCTATCTACGTTTTGATTATGGCCGGTTTAACTGGGAAGTCTAAACGCTGGTTGATGTCATAGACAATGTAGGAGATAACCTTAAACCTTTGAAATGGCTCCTTTAAGTAATTCTATGTTCTATTGTATTTACGTGTGTTGTATTATGTTTCAATTCCGCTTATTCAGTTTTTAAATATCATATCTCAAATTATTATGCTCATAGCTGCCTTTTTTAAATTTAATATTCTCTGACAAAACTCCAAAAAAATCCCTAAATGGCAAAAAAAGAATGAGAACTGTATTTGTGCTACTACACGATAGTTACTAGTTATTATTCTGTGCCATAAAACATAAAAGGTAAAACATTAGTGTACATAAAAGGCTGTTTATTTTTTTTAATTCTTTATTTACTAAATAGTGTAAATAGTTCATATTTTACATTTCTTCGGTTGTTATTAGATCCTACTTTTTTCGACAATATTTGATCAAGTACATATTATGTTGATTAAATTTAGTCCTCAATTTTATTATTTTTATTATAATTTATGGAATACCAAAAGCTCTACTCAAGTCAATTATTTATTTAAGACTTCACACAAACATGTTAATGCGAAACGTCCCCCATTTCTCAGTAATTAAGACATTTAGTCACAGATTATACAAATGTCACAGGATCGGCATTAACAAAGAATTCCTAAAATCCATAAAATAAGTTAGAATTGGTCGTGAAATTGGCCCGACCTCCTGTCACACCGTGATTAAATACAAACATTTGTAACATGGCTACATTTACACCGTTTCGATATTAAAAATCTATTTGATTTGGATCGTTGATACATTATGTGTATGATAATAATAATGTTGTCTTAGGAATGCTTAAAGCCTCCATAATTAAGACATTAGCTGCTGACTTCCTTTCAATTAAGTTTTAATACATATTCATTTGTATTTGATTTTTATTATGTATTAATTTCTGTCTTTTACTTTTTTCCAATTTCTGAACGAAGCTTTTGAATAATTAATTTTTTATGAGTATATTTTGTATGCGTATAAGACGTTATTATACGCATGATCTCTTAATCAATATCAAAAGTTTTTTCGTGAGTCAAGATTTTTTCAGAATAAAAATTAAAATATATTCATAAATGAATAAATATACAGCATTAAATATACATAGTTGTATTAACCATAAATATATCATAGTTAATATATAAATATAGATAATTAAACAGAACTGCAGTAACGGTGTGACATCATCCGCTCAGTGGAGCACAATGAGGGTAGTGTTGGGGATGAACGCTCAATTGCTCGCAAATTACACTCTAATATTAATGGAAATTCGACTAAAACTGGTGCACATTTATGTTAGATAAAACCTTAGGATAAAACAACCACAATTGATGATCTCGTAGTCTTAATAACATTAAATAAATAACAAAGTTAGTAACTACAGAACAACAATTATTATAGACATTTAAATCTTTCTAAATTTATTTAAGTTAGTTCATACCATCCGGCTTAACCTAAATTTTTAAAGATATGTAATTCCAGCAACAGATGCCTGTTTAATAAAGAAAATAATTAGAGCTTTTGTGGCCCTAAAAAAAAGTTGTAATTAAAAAACTATTTAACACAAATCACAAGTCCAACACACAAAAATCACAGCAAACTCGCACCCTATTCATCCGCATCAATAACTTACGACAGATGTTATCAAAATCGGCTACTTTTGACTTTTCGTGTCGATTTCAATTACACACCCATTGTATACACTATTGTTGGTCTGTGGGCACTTGAATTTGCTATGGTCATTGTAATATATACGGTACAAAGCTGTGAAAACCATTGAGGCGCCGTTCCATTGTTAGATGACTTGAGAAAACCATCAGTTCGCACTTAGACTATAATTTGAATGGTGCTTTTTTTTTCTTTATTGTATCGTTTCGAAGTTTTTGACAGCTCTGTATTGTATGATGGGTATGGAAAAAGTTGGTTAGAAAAAGTTAACTTAGTTATCGAGGAATACGTAATAGGTTTGAAACTTTGAAATAAAAACTAGATGTATCATGTATTGATATGGTGAGCTTTTATTAGAATTATGCTTAGTTATGTCAATAATCATAACTAAACAATTAATATTTTTGACATGATCATTAGGTAAATTATTAAACTCTTTATAATTAATTAAACCAAAAATTAACATTTATCAATTACTGCCTGCTTTGTATCGTTCCAATTTTAGTAAGTACCTATATGTACTGCCGAAGCGAGTACAAAATTACTGCCTGCTACTAATGTTTAAATCCTTACTAGTTACTAATATTATAAATGCGAAAGTAACTCTGTCTGTCTGTCTGTTACTAAATCACGCCTAAACTACTGAACCAATTTGCATGAAATTTGGTATGGAGATATTTTGATACCCGAGAAAGGACATAGGCTACCTTTTATTGCAAAATATGTACCACGGGCGAAGCCGGGGCGGACCACTAGTAACATATAAACAGCAACAACAAATGCTATACCTAATGCTCATATAGCCAAAATTATTAAGCAGAAGAATTAAAACTAAAAACAAACGAATCTGATTGTTTTAATAATTATTAGACAACTACATCGATTATTTACATAATTCAATGTGTAATTTCGCATGCAATTATAACTAAAAATGTCTTACTTTAATTGCGTATAAATATATCGATTTTAGACCTTTGCAACACAATATATTTTATAAGAAATAACATATATAATCTGATAAAAGCGTAACGTAAATAAAAATTTAATATATAACATAAATAACAATTTATTTAATACCATTAGTATTCAAAAAAACATTCCTTCTCCCGTATGCCGGTAACCTGATATCCCTGTATTGTAGTTTAAACGGTGTGGCAGTGGGTTGACATTATATCGTTATGGCCAAGCACGAACCGTCCATAATTTTATATGAAAATACTTAAAAATCTTGTGTTCAAACTCAAACTCAAACTCAAACATTTATTTATTCAATTAGACTTCTTCCAGAAGCACTTTTGAATCGTCATTACATTCTTTAAATTTACCACCGATTCGGAAAGCAGTATCTATGGAGAAGAACCGGCAAGAAACTCCATAGTTGCTCTTTTAAAGTCATGTCCATATACAATATAATTTTACATTACATGTTACTTACATCTAACTACATAATATTATATATTATCATAATATGCCAAAGAACTGTCCTGTTATTCTTACGCGACAACCCTCCATGGATTTTCATCTTCCATATATTCCTTGTTTGTAACCAAACTCCTCCGAAATGGATGGTCTGATTTTTTGTGAAAGCTTTTTGAAGCTTCCGTTTGATAACCGTTCCGTTGTATTGAACTATACATTATACAGTATACAAGTGATACAACCAACATAATACATTGAACTTAGTTTACATATATGTAGGTAGTGTAGGTAATAAAATAAAAATAATTAGAGTAATTTTGAACTGGATTCTTTATTCCTGAAAATATTTGATACAGTCTGTTGATTTTATTTTATCTGTATCCAAATCATTTGAAAACAAATTGTCTATGATTACGTCACACGTCACTTTTGCCGCGCAATAAAAAAAACATTCCAAATTTCAAAAAAGGAACTCGAAAACATCTGTCACAGAGCAACGCACGGATAGAGACATCACGGCTAACAAGGGCCATAATTTATTCAAATTATCTGTAACCCGACACCGCGGGTCCTACGTGTGTGCCGTGTTCGATCTTGTCTTGCCGCTTCTGACTTATTGTTTGACAGCTATGAATTGTTCTTTTGAACTGATTGTTTTGTTGTTAATACATGGTTATTGTAAGGGTGTTTGTAATTATTTAGGATATTTTATAACATCTAGCACGAACAGAGTTATATGATTCCGGTTGATTAGGGAATCTTATAATACCTAATAAAATATCTAGAGCTTATGATTAGGTAAATACATAAACAAGAAACAGCTGTAGTCCATCAAACTCAAACTCAAACATTCATTTATTCAATTAGACTACTATTTAGTAGCACTTTCGAATCGTCATTACATAGGTAAGTATTTTTAACATTTACCACCGATTCGGAAAGCAGTATCTATGGAGAAGAATCGGCAAGAAACTCCATAGTTGCTCTTTTAAAATAATGTCATCATATTTATAAGTTGTGTATATTTCTTTCTGTAAGAATTTAGAATATTAACGCAACATCACATTGAAGAGATCAATAATTACGAAGTGGCTATAAGAATGGAAAAGGCACACAAACGAAAAGTTATTATAATGATTTGTACCACGCTTATTATTTCGAATTAGCATATAAATACAACATGGAATATACCTACAGTCCAATAGCCTCGAAATATTATTAACATTTAACACTAATATAATTAAATCATTATATATTCGCGTCTCTATCCAACTCCTAATCTATTTGTATTACTTATTACCAAATTGAATGCATTATCCAGAATTATAATTTTAATTGCGCCCCCTATTGTGTAGAATAATAAATGACAGGGGAGGCCATTATGTTTTATTTATGTGGACGTTACAATTGTACTACATTTCCTTTAGGTACAGAATATAGATGTATATCTCGTTGAAATATTGTCTAGCTGAGAAGTTATGTCGAGATTATTGGGGTTAAGCGGCCGTGAGCGCGGTTTGGAATCGGATGGGTTGAGAGATATGATGTCATTTTTAATTTTAATGCTTGAAACATGCTACGTGCATTTAAGCTACTATTTTTTATATACATAAATACTATTACCTAGTGGGTACTCTTTGAGTGTGGTAAGTTTCTATTTTTTGCCATTTTATGTTTATATTTCTAATCTTTATTATGATTTTATATAATCATCTATAAAAGTATAATTACAACCGTACGCAACCTTAATTTTTGCGAAATTGTTGTATCAATGGAACCCTTAAATTGGATTGCAAACAATTGGCTTAAAATTAAACGCACATTAAAATCCTTTCAAAGCACAATAGCCATGGAAACAAAAACCATTTGTGGCTATTGACAGGCCATTAAAAGACCATAAGTCTAACCCGGACCATAAATTAAAGAGCCATTATATTGTAAATAATTAGCTGAATTTCTTGTTAGGGATGATTCTGTTTGTATCTGGGTTTCACAGGGCCGGATTATGAGAAATCGAATTAAGTTTAATTTAATAAAAGTACAAAATAAATTGTGATTAAATTTATTGTAATAGCATAATAAGAGAGCCATGGGAAATAATTGATACAATAATTTATGTATAAATTCCTTAATGTATTTATTTTGGAAATTGGAAAATAAATAGGAAACAAATATTCAATTATTGTTATATCTAGCGATTTAAAAAGCGTACCTATAGTACCTTAGTATACCTTAATTAACTTGAATACTACTAAGAATACTACACTAATACAATAAATAGAATACACATTACGTTTCCCGCTTAAATTCCAATTATTTTGTCAAACAGGTGAAATAATAATCCGACCCTGTCATGGTCCATTGCTCTTCACACCGGGGGGTCATCCAACGCCCAGTTTACTTTTAAAACTTATAATCTATTGAAAAAAAATATCCCAAGCAGATGTGCAATTGATTATCTGTATAGCTATGATGTAATGTTGCTATTTAAATTAAAACAATTTTAATATTATTAACGCATTATAATTTACTAGCTTTCCGCGCGCGGCTTCGCCCGCGTTGTCTAAAACCTAATAAATTAACCTTCCTCTTGAATCACTCTACCTATATATTATTAAAAAAACCTCATCAAAATCCGTTGCTTAGTTATAGAGATTTGAGCATACATAGGGACAGAAAAAGCGACTTTGTTTGATATTATGTAGTGAATTGAATAGGTTATGTTTTTTGAGGTTATGAACACAATTTCAACAATGATAATATGTCATATTCGTTTATCTTCGCCCATCTTAATCGCTGCATAACTTATTATACTTACTTATTTAATAACCAGTCCATCAGGCTTTTTACTGTAAAAGATTTTAGATAAAATAATCTTAACGTCGTCATTAATTAACATTTATTACAAGAATAAACATAAGAAACTTACGCAAATGGCCCATTGCAGACGTAAGCATTATTATTTCTTTTAAATAGCTGTCAAAGAGACACTTCAAATACAATATCGATTCAATTTTGCAACAAGAAATAACTATCACCTAACAAGACTCAAGAGTGTACAGAATACAATAAAATACGAACCGAGCGACAAATTTTATCTATAACAAATTATCTTTTAACTTCTGCGAATATCAATCAGAACTGTCAATTGAATCAATAAGCACTTTTGAAGTAGAAGTAAACTTTATTGTCAACGCCATTAGAAATGTAAAAAAAAAAAAATAAAGATGTCAAAAGTCACTCCAACATCCAACAATAGAATTTGATTGCTTCAACTGCATTCAGAGATTATTCACGGCCATTATATTCTATTTAGTTCCAAATAACCGTTTAATAATACTCACCGGTCCCCCTTAGCATGCTTATTAACAATACAATAAAATAAATAACAAATAACACAAAATAAATGCCACTTTACACCTTCTTGGAAGCTGGCAGTTGCGACCAACATTTTCGAAAAAAAATAACTATGCATCCCTTTCTTACATGTAGATTTATCTCTTACCAGCTTACATTCCAAGTTTGAAATGCGCGCGCAAGATGTTTATTTAATAGATTTTAAATCGTAGAACTTTGGAATAAGGTGTGCAAGAGTTTAGTTTTGTGTTAAATAAAATTGTTTTTTTTCTGGTATTATACATAATAGTTATAGATGAAGTGGAAAACGATATAGTGAATGTGTCAATCCTATTTCAATGTTACGCTAATATAAAATTAATATTTGTGTCGTTAGAAACCGTCCGAATGGAAACACAATGCCATAAATTTGAAAAAAGCTTTCGGCAAATTGGCTCTTTTTTATGACTAGCGGCTGAACTTCCAAATATGGTTTGGAGAAATCTAATAAAATTGGACGAGAAAAAATGGGCCAGGAGGTAAATCAATTAATATAATCGATGAATAGCATAACACAGTGTAGGTATATTATGGATGTTTAGGATGAAATATATGGTAGCACGTTCATATTTTTTTTTACATTTTGTAATAATTACCATATAGGTGTTGTTTATCGCAGAAAAAAATATAGGTAACTTTGAACACGATTAGGTAATTAATATTTAAGTACATATAGTTTTTATTGTAGATAAGAACTGAATTATAATGGAATAGTTGCAATAATTTTTTTCCTATAATCTTTATTTATTTCAACTCTAGCAAATTGTAAACTTATTTTTGCGAGTTCATTCCACTATGGACCATAGTTATTGTTTCTATCTAGGAAGTCGCAGGGTCAATTTTTATGCCCCACACATGACCAGATTTTAATTGCCGCTATTTTTCCAATACCAATCTGTATTAGATCAATCACTGATACATTTTGATTTGTACCCCCATTTTATGCACGGCAATCACGTTCTTATTACTTCACGTTTAAAAGATAATTTCCTTTGAACGATAGATAGGGATAAGTAGCGATAATTGAGATTTTTGTATGATACATTTTAATAAGATTGTAGCCTTGTGTGGCCGAAAATACTTTGCCACAACTATTGATATAGCATAAAAAACCATAATGGGAGGAGATACAGTCGATTTTTGTTTTCAAAAATGTGAATTAGTAAACAGTTAATGGCCAAGATGACATGAATACATAGTAGAGTGATTCAGAATCAATACAGTGCATTATAATTAGTTGCACAATGATTAAGTTGCATTATAGATATGTAATGAATTGTAAATATGCAATTTTAAATTAAATACAGTGTGCGCTGCATTTTAACTTGCAGCAAGCATGCACATCTTACTAATTATCATATAAATTAAAAGAAAATTGATGGGTTAGGTGGATTATTTTATGGGCTATATTTTTCTTTAGTAATTGCACCTCGTCGTGAATTTTACTCGAGACCCCTTTTTATCTCGAGAAAGTTTTTAAGTTCACAGTAGATTCTGTTTCCTGTAAATAATAATATCATAAAAATTATGCCTTGGATGAATATCAACTTCTTCTCTTTCCGATCCCAGTCAGGACGGATTCTGCCAATTATTATCAACTAACGATCTGATCTTCTGAGGTGTCAATTTTAATAATTAGGATTACCCATACTTACACATTTTTGGCTTGTAAAGATAATAAACTTTCAGTGGCAAACAAAATGTCGAATAAAGCTCGAAATTACGAGGGAAGAACCCCTAATTCATTATCGTCAACAAATTTTGTCCCACAACAGAAACTTAAGCTCTTATGTTTTAAAGCCAGTTGGTCAATTGTGGACTGGTTTGATATAATATGCCATCAAATTTAGCTCTTGAACAGTATATTTTCCATCAACAATAGAGTCAGTAATAGCACAGATTAATAATAATATACTACTACGTATACAACGTATACAAGTAATAGTAATAGGTGTTTTTGTATATATAGATTTCCACTTTCCTATCGAATCTATAACATTCGTATAAAGCCTCAAGACCTCAACCTCACAACCACCATTCTTTCAACTTAATTCTTATAAAATGTTCTAGCAAATTACTATGAAATTCAAATATGTAGTTTACAGATTAAAAATCGCTGCAGCTATCTCGAATTCTCGTTCCCCTATTACAATCCAGCACACGCACCCGTTGAGTTACTGATGTGACATTATATAGACATATACGTGGTTTTCGAATATATTACGCACCTCACCTAAATGTCTAATAGCTTTGACTATTTCGTATTCCTAACAGCACACATCCTACAATCTATTCCACCAACACGCACAGGCCAAACGCGTCTTTAAGGTCTGTAACTAAAGCTCATTTTGCTGTTTTTTTGAGTGTAGTTTCGGATACTGTGTGGTGGATTGTACGTAGGAAAAACCAGTGGCAGTCACAGGGTATTTTCCATACTTGATCTAGATTTGGTGCGAAAAGTATATTATGAACGTTGCCAGAAATACGGCTCATAACTTCGGGCCAGGTGACGGTGACGACTTGGGTTATATGTTATGTCGTTGTGTGGAATTCTCGATGAATTTCCCAGTTTATTTACCAGGATGTTTGTGATTTGAACCAAAAGGATAAAATATTTTGAAATATTTAGTAGGTATATTATAATTATTTACAAGGTGGAGTGACGACATCCGAGGGTTGCTGGGCAAAACTGGCGACAACGAGCGAACGACCGGGCTCAATGGCGTGCCATGATGAGGCCTAGGTCCAGCAGTGGACCAAACATGGGCTGGTAATGATGATATTATAATTAGTACTTACCTATATCCGTGATAGAACATAAAATTAGCTATATGACAGCATATCCCAGTATTCTCTTACTATATTTTCTTCTGGTTTTGCTTTCTATTTAAAAAAGCATAAATAGCCAAACTAGTTATTTGAATTTCATATCTAATAGACAAACATAAAGTAAATCACTATACACATAAATAGAGTTCTCCAATAGTAAGTAGATAAAAGTTCGTTATAAATAAATTAAATTACTGCTACTGCAATACACCAAACTATAATACTGTCTTTACAATTTACATAAATTTAAATATAATTTTGAACTTCTCTTCCATAGGTATATAAAGCACATTATATGAATAAAATGTTTTCAAATAAAACTTTTATCTATAGGTGCTTTGAAAATTTCCTCATCACACTGTTATTTATTTCAGGCCATTTTCAGGCCTAAAGGAAAAAGCGAATTGTTTATCATAAGGTCTAGTGAAAGAAGTTTTACCACTTGCAAATAATATCACTGATCGCTTATTTCGTTTACCTAATATTTTCAAGCTTTGATAACTAACAGGATCATTAAAAAAGTTTCTAAAACTAGCTTTCCGCCCGCGGCTTCGCCCGCGTTTTCAAAGAAAAACCCGCATATCCGTTCCCGTGGGATTTCCGGGATAAAACCTATCCTATGTGTTAATCCAAGTTACCCTCTATATGTGTGCTAAACTTCATTGTAATCGATTCAGTAGTATTACAAATTTAAAGAGTAACAAACACACCACACACTCATCCTCACAAACTTTCGCATTTATAATATTAGTAGGATAGAGATGCAAATGCAATGCAAGAGATGATCAAAATAATTATTAGATTTTGTAAGAATCTAAGTAATTTAGTAATGATCTCAATTTGATAATATAAAGTATTATATTCATTTATACTTATAGATACATGTAGCATGAAAATTTTTCCATGTTATACATATTTCAATAATTTATGCCATTTTATAACACGCTAGCCAAGTACAAGTTAGTATAATATATTACCTCGCTTTTTATTTTACTTGTGTGCATAAATCATTTAGTCAGAGAATTACAAATAATTAATTTTTTTTAGAAATATATTGTTTAAGCTTTTATAGGAGTCTTATTTGTTTCAAATAAACCTGTACGTAAGCACAAATCCTTATTATACAGTTTTATTCAGCAGCTTACATAATATAGAGCTAACAATTTCATTTCACTGTAAGAATTAACTGTTAATATACTGCAATTAATTGTCTCGGAAGCTTTTCTGTGATATAAGTAACATCATGTTACATGTACCGCATTACCAGCTATAGATTTATTTTATCAACCACTTGTTACAAGTTCGTTACCACGTGTCATTGATTTTTTGTTCTTTACGATTTTAACAAGACAGCAAGACAACAGTGATATTTTAGATAATATGAATTGAAAAAAATATTTATTTTTAAATACTCACCTAGTCTACCATCTAGGAATACCATAGAGCCCCTATAATGGTCATTACCACCCAAAATACCTCTGTCAATATACCTAAAGATGTAGCATCTATCTATCTATCCCGGTGGTCCCTCTAAAACTGCTACTTTCCAAGCAATAAGATGTTCGATAATCCACCATTTACCTGCTTATCATTCAGGCTGTGTATAAATGTAATCGTTAAATGGCATGCGTAGCTTCCTGCGTTGAGGGTGGCGCATGCATGCATGATGCTTGGCTACTGGGAACAATTAGTTTTGGTGAAAGGTCATTGGTTTGGCTTGATTGAGGAAAGGATTGTGTGGTTCGGTTTCCTTGGTGTTATTGTCGTAGTTTGTGATCTTGGTGTATATCTAATAGGGACATATCATCTTTTTTCATGTGCTATAGTTTTTGGTTAAATTTGATTGATTGATTGTAGTAATGAAGCTACAAATCCAACAAGACATTACGTTTAAATTTGTAAGTAGGTAGTAATTGTAAGTAGTTTAAAATGAAGTAGTAAATGAATACTCGATACTAACTTATATTAATTATTCAAGTAATAAGTAATCCAAAGCTTACAATAAGTTACAGGTAACTAGGACCTTCTTTAAGGTGAGTATCGACTTCGCGCTCCAAGAGATCGAACATTGGCGCGCGCTCCAGCCGCGTGAAATGGATACCAGTTTGGAACGCGCGCCAAAATGTTCGTTGGAGCGGTCGAACGCGGAGCGGTCCGTTCCATCGGGTGTCGGTTTTTTACCGCGCATCAAACGTGGCGCGCGCGCCAATGGAGACGGGTTTGTCGTATTTTTTGTGTTTGTTGCGCTCCGAGTAATAATTATGGATATAATATACATATAAATAAACAAAGTTGCCGTAAATTAATTCAGCTATATGGTACGAAAGAAGTTTTGTGGAACAGTAAAATTTCTTCGCATCATAATAAATCGCTTAGAGATCTTCTCTAAGCGATTTATTGGTTG
>CAJQZN010042016.1:82460-110530 GCA_907164685.1 Colias eurytheme | reverse complement strand
TCGACCAATCAATACACAAATACGTGTAAACGCGATATGAAGCGAGCCTTTAAAACAAATAGTTCTGAGAACTTCGCCTTTCATAACTCTGCCAAATTGACACCTTGTTTAACCCAATGCAATTCTCGACAATTTGCGGTGTCCGTAAGTGGGCTATTATACGGGCGCAAAGTTATTTTTATCGACACAATACTCGATAATGTATCCTACATCACTAAGCTTAAGGTGCACGGGCTGTAACGGGGTGTCGTTATAGTGTTGTGCGCTGGTGAATATCGACTACGTATACATCTCATCGACATCGATTTTATACTTTTTTCCCATCACGAATATCAATGGAAATTTGTTTTGTGCCCAATTATGTGCGCCTTTATTTTATGTACGGTTAGCATAATACTGAATATTGTTGAGGGTGAACGCTTTTTTGATTCGCTTTATTAAGTTTTTATGACCGCAGTGTTGGGATACTGTCGATATGAATATTTAAGTTAAATATTTATAATAAATAATTCTTAGCACTTTATAATGAGTTGAGAATAAGTTTTAAGATATTTAGATTTCTAATGTCGTCTTATAAATAGTCTTTTCACACACAATTTACCAGAAGAGTTGAAAAATGGGACTATGAAAACACTCAAATGAACTTTTATAGAAATTAAAACTGCTTATCAAAATTTGACGCAATATTTATATTAGAAAAGTCGTGATTTTTCGCTCATTATAGACCGGTAAGTAGTAAATAAAACTAAATTAGTTTAAACAATATATAGAGACAGTAATTTCTCAAGTTTTGGACGCGAACTTTTCATTCCTCTTTTCTATATTATTATCAATTTTTAGTACCTACCTGGTAGCTAAGATTTGTTTATTGGAATTTTCCGTGCTGTGAAACTATTACCACTATATACCTATTTTGCTATCGCTACACAAATAGTGTCGAAACAGATACATTACACAGTTATTAACTGGCATATCGTTTTATTAATATATTTATCTGTATTCGGATCAATTCGGATTTCTAATGCGTTTAACGAAGGTCAATGTGTATAATATTTTACAATCAGAAATAAAATGCGTGCAGGCTTATTGGACTTTTCATAATAATTACATTAGTTTAACGACTGTTTCTTTTTTGTTTCTATACCTAGTGCTTATTTATTAATGT
This sequence comes from Colias eurytheme, assembly GCA_907164685.1. Classification (NCBI taxonomy): domain Eukaryota; kingdom Metazoa; phylum Arthropoda; class Insecta; order Lepidoptera; family Pieridae; genus Colias; species Colias eurytheme. The sequence goes on along the minus strand of CAJQZN010042016.1, from coordinate 109,365 downwards.
TAAATGTCTTGTGTTCGGTTTCAGTCTTGTATCCACTTGAGCATGCTCAGGCGAATGAGCAGCTCATTTGGCCGAGCCGCTCAAGTGGAGACGCCTGAGCTTGCTCGGGTCGCGCGTGCTCAGGCGTCTCCATTTGAGCGGCTCGGCCAAATGAGCCGCTCATTCGCCTGAGCATGCTCAAGTGGATACAAGGCTTTAGGAGATTAAGGTGAGAGTAAGGTGGCTTAATAAGGGCTTCTTATTTATCAGTGAAACAGGTAAAAATAGTTAGATAGTAAGAATAGGCAGAGAGCTTTCACATTGCAATGTTTGCAATTCAATTTTAATAATTTAAAATTATTAAATTCCCATCGACCAAATAATGTTGTACTTTAAAATAGGTACCCATTGCCTAGGAGCTAGCTAGTTGTTTATTTTAGAGCGTTAATTATTTCTAATATGTACGTAGTCTTATGCTCGTAAGTCGTAACAAATTATTATGTTTTTCTTTTATAAAATAAAAATACTCCTCAAAACTCATACACGACAAGTCTCTTGACAGAGTTTAGTATAATGATGGAAAAGCTAAATATTATGAAGAACAACACCATTACGTTCGGTTCAGCCGGCACAAAGCACCGGAAGAGACGGACAAACAAACTTCAGCTTCTTTGGGAGCTTTTGGTGGGAAAAATTCCGATCACTTTGAGAAAAGTTGTTCAAGAGGTTATTAGTTTTGTTGTATTGTTTGAAAATATTTATAATAGCGAGAGATTGATAAAGTTTCCCTATATTTACTACTTATTTAGAGTTATGGCAATTCGGTTTCTTTATAACATTTGAGTAGAATGAAGACGAAAGTTGAATTATAACTTATGCACTTTTTACTATTATTTGTTTTTTATGTTGACGAAGCTTAACAATTTATAAAAATAAAAACCGGTCTTCAAGAATTTTTGCTAAATGTTATGTTTTTAATATTTTGTTATAATAATAGCCTAAGTACTTTGCATTATATTACATTGCGTATAACTCTACAGATGTAAGTGGCTAATTTGTGTGTATATGTGTGTGTGTGTTTGTGTTTAGTTTAAATTGGCTCCTACTACGCCTTCGAGCATGTTAAGGTAATAGGCGGGGCGACGGTGTAGGGTTGTCACTTGATACTTTTACAAATTTTTAGGAAAATATTTTATGTGTACCTACATCTAAATATGACTGTAAGTAAATAGACGCTTGCACTGTTGTTACAGTGGCAGACACGAGAACTGTATAAGTTTTGATGATTTGTTATCGATTGATTTGATTATTTATAATAATGTTGTATAAATAATAACACTAATTAACTGTTCTTTTTTTTTCAGAATAAACATAAAAAAAGTTGTTAAACGAAGAACACTGCGGCATCCATCAACGTCAAAACACATTGGAAGTATTAAAAATCTTATCATTGCCAGCCCTGCATCCCACAGCACCATCAATATAACAATTTAAGAGGAACATTTCAACAGCTATAAATTAAACACGGTACCAATGGACTGCCCCCGGGGGCAATCAGTGCAGTCGACAGCTTGGTATCCACAATTGCGAATATTAAGCTGTTTCTAATGCTGTTCTGATTAACTAGTAGGTGACTAGGAGGTATATATATACTCAAACTCAAACTGAAATTAATTATTATTATTACGTAGGTACTTATAGTGTATTATTAATAGTTTGGGATAAAATGATCAGTGAAATACATTAAAAGACAGAGGTTACCTTTACTTTGCGTATATTTTGGTTTTAAAGTCACAAGTATAGGTGATAGGGATTAGGGAGGGTGTGTGAGACTTAATAAACCCCTGTTTTATTTCTAGTTATTCTTTTTAGGTCATATAAAATAGCTTTTTAATTGTAGAATTTGATCTCTATGATGCTTATTTTATTGTCGATAGGGAAGCGCTTGACCACAATCTCGCCTGATGTTAAGCTGAGATGTGGTCTAAGATGGTACGCGCTTCCCTAGACGGTACCTGTTCACTCTACGCTTATGCATAGAACGTATGAGCTTTATGTGAACAAAAGGACTATAGGACTGTACAAATTAATAAATGTACGAATTTTCACATACTTCTTAATATTAACAACTTGGTACTATTCTAATTAGCAAGAGGTTTGGTTAAGAACTGCTACAAATCGGTTCATTCAATGGAATAAAATCTTTGGGGATAAAAATATCTTCTACACAATAACAAATTAATGAACACTACAACAAAGAATAACAGGAATATATGAAATGTTTAAAAATAAAGTACCTACCTACTTCTAATTACTAGATAATTAATAGCATAAAATCCATTATCAATTTCTAATTAATGACCGTTCTTTCACCAACTGAAACCAAACAGAACCTAACCCAAAATTAATGGTTCTTAGCGCGTACTCATTCATTAAGGCGTCAACAACTAAATTAGAAATGAAAACTAATAAATTGATCTAAAATATATCTTAGATTTAATTTTGGTGCGTAACAAATCATTTTCTTCTGGGAAGGCTCAATAATTGGGTCGATATTGGGCCAAATAACAGGCTTTAGTGGCCAAATTGGGCTCATAAAATAATACACGCTCTGGGCTTCATTCGGCTACAAAATTATCGAGTTATCGATTTGTTTTCGTTGTATTTTAATGGGGATAATTTGAATTTTATCACGGACGTTGTGGAGTTGAAGATATTGTGTTTTTTAATTAAACGACTTCGAATTGCGATTTATTTATTATTTCACTCTTTTTAATTAACTGGTGTATTAATATTACGTGTATCTATTACATACTACAATTCCATATTTTTTAAACAATTCTTCCTCTACCTATACTTACCTATCCTTTTTTAGAGCAAGTAAAGTCGATGCGTCAAATCATATTATATTCTCCATGTAATTTATGTTTGAACTAGCTTCCGCCCACGACTTTGTACGTGCATCCCCGTTTTTCCCCGTTCCCGCAAGAATTTCGGGAAATCCTTTCTTAGCGGATGCCTACGTCCTAACACCTTTTTTTTAGTGGGACCTATTCCTGCGTGTTTGTGCTGATATAGCCGCAATATTGTGCCCATTACATTTAATGGTCTCTCAAACGTCCATTTTTATTAAAATTTGCATAAATTATTATAATATTAACATGTTAAAGTCTTTTAAAATATCACTAATTTATATAATTAAGTATTCATAAATCATCCAAATTACTTTAAAACAAAGAAGTTGTAATTATTAATCTAAAAGCTATTTAGGTTAATTTTTAAACGTATTTAAATATGGCGCGAACCAATCATTTATTTATGTATCCTTTCATTTATTATCAACGCACATTCATTACAACAATTAATTAATATAGATTCTGGCACATTTATTTATATGTTTCAAGCGGTTCATTCATTAAGATTATCTAAGATGGAACAGGGATGGAATTAGTTTTAGAAAGCCCTTTATATCGTTAGGCTCTGAAGCACAGATTATTAAATAACTAGCTGCTCCGCGCGGTTTCACCCCCGTGGCTCCACTCCTGTTGCCCGTAGCGTGATGAAATATGTATAGCCTATAACCTTCCTCGATAAATGGGCTATCTAACACCGAAAGAATTTTTCAAATCGAATCAGTAGTTCCCGAGATTAGTGCGTTCAAACAAACAAACAAACAAACTCTTCAGCTTTATAATATTAGTATAGATTATAATATTAGTATAGATTACTACGTAACCTGAAGGTAATTTTTTAACCGACGGACGTTTGCAACTCGTAAAGGATGTTTTTTAGAGTCATTTTACATCTTAATTATGTAAATGATGCTAAAAAACACATTTTTTACAATATCCAAGTTGAAACTAAATTCAATTACATAAAAACAACTGATGCACTGAACGGTTACCCATCAATAGAATGACTACACCTTACTAAGTAGGTATACCTATAGATGAACTCGCCACAAAATATAAAACGTGTATGTATAAAATATTTGTAAGTAACTGAACTAGATATACAAATTTGGATGAAATCATACACATGGGTAGGTATTCTAATCTGGATTGTTTTATAATATACCTAATACGTTTATACCAGTTCAGGGGAAGCCAGAAATAATTAATTGGAAACTTAAAACGAAGGTTTAACCAATAAAAGCATAATTAAGTGTTAGGGGCCATAAAGTGGGGCTCCAAATAGCATTCAATTTATACAGAAACAATTTGCTTTATACCACTAACGTTATTATATTAATCACAGATAGGACATAAATTTTCATTTAATGAAGGATAAGTTTACACAATTATAGTTTTTGGGGCCAATAAAATACAGTTTACAATGGTATGCCCGTTTTATTGGACCGTTTCCTTACCTTTGTTGCTTGGTTGGTCCTTTTGGTTTCGAATACTTCGATAGGACAAGTGTTTATTATTTAAAGCTGAAAAGGATATTTCATTACTTACTGTTATCATATTATATTGACTGAAATATTGAATTCCACAGAGGTATATTAACAGTTTATCTTGAGTGTAGATATCGTCTTGGATTCAGTTCTTCATTGTTCTAAAAATTATGAATAGGTTCTAACTCACTATCTTTCTTTTTAATCGTAGGTTTATGTATAAGTAGGTAGTGTACTTAAACACATACATTTTGTACATACATCTTCAATTTAACCCAACGAAATCTTACGTAACCGCACAACACTGTAACATGTAGACTGTAGGCGTCCAAGGATTATTTATAGAATTTAATTAGCCATCAGACGCCCATTCCGTAGCGGTGTTCGCGCTTCGTGGCCGGCCATATCTCTGCCGATTTCAATTATTGCTCAATGTGTATTGTTTTTTAATAATAGGTGTATGGATATAATATTATGTAGCCTGTGTTCGATCATTTTGTGATGTTGGTAGTTTGATAATTTATTCTAGGTATTTAAACTTAATTTTTTAAGCAATTGTACTTATTATGTATTACTATTAGCTACTACTACTATGCCATGGATGAAGTTAACAAATAAAAACGCTGGTAGAAAGTTTCTGGAGATTCAGAAAGAGCAGCTTGTTTCGTAGAAATTTACAGTAGGTATTCTCTCACTCTCTATTCTTTTGTTTTTTTTAGTATTTTATTGCGTAAAGTTACGATTGCATTACATGAATGAATGTAAAATAGAAACATATAACACAAAAACAACCTCAAAAGCTCCGCAAAGCACACGCGTAATCGAACATCTTTAATTCTAAGTAAGTTTAAATTAACGTCTAATTAAAATTTTCCGCATTTTCCCACATAATAATAAAAGAAACATCTTATTAGATCATATTATTAGTTGGGTCAATCAACTTTTTTACCGACACTGAAAATAGGTTAACATTTTTTTTTCTGTGTTTTTTTATAATGGAATATTTGAATTATTTCAGTTATTTTCGGTAACACATTAAATGAATATGTGTTTTCCTAAAAAAGCAGCGAAGTTTATCGGATATTTTTCTTAAAATAGACTAAAATATCTACCCAAGTCATTTTTTTTGTCACTTGCGTTACTAAAAAATTGATCAATTTATAAATAAAAAGAAAATCATTTTAATATATTTTTTTAATGTATTTATTTTCTCATGCAAAATCACATCATTTGGCACCTATGCCATGGTAATCATTTTACCTGTTTTACCTTAAATTATAAACAACATGTATGCTGCGTTACCAACGTTACATAAACATGCTTATTTTCTCTATTATATCTTTTCAAGATACCGTAACTTGCTTAAATTTTCTGAGATCAAAGGAAATATTCTACTATTATGATTAAAATAAAATAACAATTCTTAGAAAATCAACAATACATTAATTATCATTACAACTGTTTATAAATTATGGGGACAAAACGTAACTCTAGAGACAAATTTGGTAACTCAGGATAATACTTACTGTGTTTATGTGTTGAACCATTAAAAATAAACCTTTACACCTCGTGAATAAGACTTAAGTATTATAACAAAATAGTATAATCTACCTATCTTTGTCAATTTTTTGAAATATTCTTTGAAATCAAGTAGGAACCTATCATTTTTCAAAAACATCTATTGCTGTCTTAAACTCATAGTATGTCCTGTGACCTCTCTTGATAAAAGCAGGAGCTGGCAATATTTTGTTGACATCATCGTAACTGATGTAGCAGATATCCATCTCATCCAACCTGAATCTTTTTGCGTCTTTGGTAAACTGGAAACTGGTGAACTGGAAGGTGTGGTGGCCATAAGATTTTCTAAAGTTTTTTGTTTTTGCGGTATTGCCGCTGTCGCAATTTCCAAATAATATTAGCATTACGCTTTTCTTTTGTAGTCAAGTCCTTAACCAGTCTTTTAGTTTTATGATACAGTTCTCTGTGCTTTCTTTTAGCCTCTTCGTATTTTTCTGGATTCTTTTTAAGTTGTATGATGTAATCTGAAAGTAATTACGTGATTCAATACCTCACCATAAACATAAAACACATCACAATTTCATTTACTGTCTCAGGAGTTACCAAATTTGTCTCTAGAGTTACCATTTCAGTAACGCAGCATACAAGTAACTCAGTAGACATTTTTTAAGTAACACCCGATTAAATAAAATTGTCGCATCATATGGTAAATTTATCCTGACCATTTAAAATTAAAACCTAACAACCTTCGAAGTTAATTTGATTATTATTAAAATATTTACCTCTTTATCGAAATAATCCAGTCACTCCGTTGACACCGAATAAACACACGCGCACTCCGCAGATAGATGGTCGGCAACTGGCGGCGTTCGGCTCACGTCAAAGAGATGCCACCGCGCCGACAAAGACTTTAGGTGACACGGGATTCTATTCGCGACAGCTAGCGACATCTAGCGTATCTTTTCTAGTAGTTTTGGCAGGTAACTCAGCATACACATTGAAATGTAATAAATTAGGGACAGAACTTTTACACTTTTTAAAAATGTAATAGAATAAGATTGTTCCACTTTTTACCAACATATAATAAACTTTATTTAATCATGCAGAATATTCACGAATAAGTATGAGCTATTCCATAGAATTTCTTTTCAGCATGCAGCAATAACTAACGTTACTTCTCTCTGGGGACAGCTCCGTTTTATATGGGAGGCGAGAAATAGTATACAGAGTTACCATATTTTTTCTGTAAATTTAATGCTTATTATCAAAATTGACTGTGCATTATAATCATTTAGGAATGTATCAACCTAAACGTAAATTATATTTTTAAGAAATATTTTAATCTTCTGTAATTTGAGACCTAAAGCAGCTGGGACATGGTAGTGTCGGTTAAAAAGTTGATTGACCCAGTTATAATAATTAATAATTACGTATTACTATGAATAATTTAAATCTATTAGAAGCGAGCGTAAACCAACTACCCGCTACATTAACTTATAAGCACCTATAAGTGATCAATAGTAACATTGAAAAAACGTCCAAACGTCTTTTTGCAAAACAAAATGGCGTCCGCACAGATTTGAACCGACGGCACGTAAAATTAATTACTCTTGTACGCATGGCCACTGAACTTATCAGCGGAGTTTCGTTTATTTTCTCAGAAATTTAATTAAGATCCTTTCTACATAATGTTTTGTTTTTCGCCAAGTTCAACTGACATCTGATGGGCTCAATTATTGTATTTTTCTGACATATATACTTAACTGTCATATTTTAATGTCCCTCTGTCAATGGCGTTTATTTAATCGTAACTCGTAAGGAACTTGAAGGTTTTTATAATGCATGGCGAATGCTCTGTACCACTTCTGTTAAAATTATTTTATCTAAGGTTGGTATATTAGGTATTGCAGTTTGTCGAGGCGTAAATATAGGTACTAAAAGATGATGTAGAAATAGTTTTGTAGCTTATTAACAACTTTCGGCAGCACAACTTTTCAGTGTCTCATTTTCTAAACCTATTGCAAGACTTCTGCTAAAAACTAGTAATACCTACACATAATCTACATCTTCTTCAAAAGGAATCTGACATTATAAACTGGGAACAATATCAAACACGGGAAATCATCATATTCTAACAGTTAGAACTTAGAAGAAAAACACACGGTTTGCTTTGTAGTTTCTCACGTGCGTAGCTAAATTTTCTTTTTTCATTGCTCATAGAATAAAAAAAAAATTCTGACATTGACATTGACATTAGCTGTCACTGATTTCGCGCGCGAAACTTCCGCCACTCGGTTACCTCCTACGCGCCAAAATTAAAAACGCAATCAGCGTAACACGTTGTTGGCGGTCAAGCGAACCAATAAGCCTCCTTAGGCACAATTTAGCTTGAACACGCGCCGTCGACTCCGTTTTGTGACAATGTAATTAATATATTATCGGATTCCATTCAAAGTGCAGTTATTGGGCACTCATTTAACAAACCATCAGTCAGATTGACTTTTAGGATGTTGTAATTAATCTATGATTTCAAATAGATGAAAAATATTAATATATGACTTAGCTTTCATTCGCTTACATTTGTAATTATTATTTCTTTTCGAAAAGAAGAACGAAACGAATTCATAACTTACCTATTACTTTAAAAAATTACAAAAGCTTACGCTCTATAGTAGTAAAACATTGATAGCATATTACTGAACGATACCTCAATAGAAATATTTATTCTGTGACAATACCTTCAGTAGATGAAATTGCTTTGCCCTAATGGTTGAAGGAAGAAAAAAATATTTACTGATCATTCGTCCCCACTGTTCGGGATACCAGATATAATTAAGTTATGCATATATTTTATAAATCTATATCAATAAATACGACACTACATATTTATTAGCCACATTATTCACCACCAGGTGCCCATCAGCTTTATCTTTTTAAATGTTTAAAAATTCGCCATAAACAATTGTTCCTCGCGTATTTTATATCTCGTTTGAAGATCGTAAAGATATCACCGCAATATTTCACCATTTGTTGTGTTATTACTGTTTTTTTTATTAAAAACATCATGCTTACACACTTGGCTGGATTATGTAATCATTTCAATGAAAGAAGAATAATTCATACGTCTGCAAAACTATTAAAATAAAACCTAATATTGAAAATTAACTATTGTTATTTACTTTTAGTAGGTAATCTGTGGTAATACTGAACCTATGTTCCCATTGTGCAGTAGATACGGGACATATTTTAAAGCGATTGGATGTTCGATTTGAATTTTTTGTCTGTCTAACATAATTTTTTATACTTACCTAACTTTTAAGTATCATATTTATATTTTTAGATATTTCTAAAAAAGATGAATAATTGTAAAAATAGATCTAAGTTAACTAACATTAATAAAATATAACCAACTAATATAACCACTTTTTAAAATGCTACAAAAATGATCTTACGTCGCTAAAAATTTGTGCAGTGTGTAAAATTCCCGAATCGATTATGTTAGCCCCTGCGGTTTTACTCGTCTTTACTTCAAATGGACAGTACGTTAATTAATGCATAACTGTGTTTCTTTAAAATCAATATATTCCTTTATACATCATGTCAATTCGTTCGAAAATGATGTATGTACCTTTGTGTTTTAATTAGGTCCCGTGAGTTTGAAATATGGTTTCGTATTTTATATTTTTTATGGATGGCGGTAGCTGTGAATGTCAAACAAATTTCGTTTTGTAACGGGAACGTGGTGTATTTTTATTTATTTGTTTGTTCGTATGTTTTAAAAAACAATCATTGTGTATATTGGTTTATAATTATTGATTTAATTAATCGTAGAATCGTAGAATCTACTGTGAGAAGCATCTGTGTTTGTACCTACGTTTTGGTTTTTATACGGTGTTCCATCATTATTGATGGAATAGGTATTATATTTGAAGATGTGTTATATAGGAAGAGTATCGGTGATGATGTGTGAGGAAATATGAGCTTCTACACACATCTAATCATATATGGGTCATTGTCAAATTTTGCGCAGGTAAACGTAACTGCAGATTTCAAAAATGTGAAAAAGAAAATATTTTAAAATTGAACTTTTCTTTATGCCTGTGCCTGTTAAAACAACTGAAGTAGGGTTTATTTAAGTTGGCCGCGATGTTTAGCTAATAATTTTAGATTTATTTCAGATTTAGTGCGTCAGGGTGGTGAAAAAATACAACTCTGTTATCATTATACTTTACCTTTTATCATAAAATTAAATAAGCCAGTCGCACATATTTTGGCTTTTATATTAATTACAGTCTTATATCTTATAATCACCATTAGAAGTACAAGCTTTTTTTAAGTTTTACAGTAAATCATTTAAAGTTTTAGTCAACTCTGTTACTTTATGAATAATAACAAACCTTAAATTCTACACAACTCCATGAAATATCTATAAATTAACAGCTAATTACAACATATAACCGCTTCATTATCTGGCAAATTAACCTATTGTAATATAGCAGTATTATATTGAATAGCTTTTCCTAAATTTCGTAAATATGGTCTTTAATCTTCGGGACACGAAAGTAACAGAGTTGTAACACAGTAACTTAGTTGTTCTTTTTGTACTATAAGTGAATAAATTGCATACTCTTGATATGTTTTCACGTTCGAAAAGATTGATTTTGGTTTTTAAAACATTTTTCTTACATGTGGGCTGATTTTTTTCATATGAAACTTTGATCCACAGCAAGACACTCTTTTATAATTTGTATTTCCTGCCTAGAGAATTTAACGGCCTTCTTGTCAAATATTTTATCAATAGCATACTTTTCCTTCCGATTCTTAACTTTTTCATGGCGTTTTTTAATAGTTTTTACTGGATTTACTGGATTGCCGTCCTTATTTTTAGACTTTTTTCGTTTTTCTCTGTTGCATTGTTTTTAATACGTCTCGTATCTCTTGTTAACTGTTTGTAATTGTTACTTCAATTTTATATAATCTGTAAATAACTGCGAAATGTTTCTCTTAACTTGCTTGCTGCTCAGCTAGCGTGAGAAGCATTTTAAGGGCGTTAATAACGGCAGAATATCCTGTAACAATATCTTCAAGGTTACATTTAATTATATATGATTTATTTACATATAACAACTCAAAATTACTTTAGGAAACCGATTATTAAGAAAAAAAATATTACAAATATAAAATTTCAAACAAAAGTTAAAGAATACATGCTTACTCAACTCTGTTACCATGAGCTAAGTAACAGAATGATGGTAACAGAGTTGTAAATTTTACATTCTAAAAGACATAAATCATAGAATAATGCATTTAGTTATTTTTTTATTTCAAATTGAGCATAATTACCCCTTAAACAACAAATTGAACGTAAAATAATAGAAAAAAACGGTTTTAGTTACGTTAATAGGGAGGTAACAATGTTGATGCGGAATAAAAACACGCGGCACGCTCAACGCCATGCGGTCGACTGAAATTCAATGTACCCCTCCCCCTGACCTAACGAACGACCACAATGGCTGCAGAAACCTTGCTCAAGCTAATAGAAAGTCGAAAACAGCGCCACCTCTATTTTGAGTAATTATTTATTTAGTAACATAGTAGAGCACACGATTCTAAACACTACGTGGGACAAAGTTAAAATTTTTTTTATAAAATAAATTTTAGCACTGATCGGTTTTAAAATCTACTCTTAGAAATATTTACAATATTCTGTTTATAGTAATATTTTAATTGATGTGGGTTGGGATATTGGAAATTGTAGTTATTTTATATTTTCTGTAACGAAGTGCTACTTGGGACAGGTCAAATTTGTATGGAAAACCCTTCTGTTACCAGAAAAAACCACAATGTTACTTTAAAAAATAAAATAAAAAATAAAAAATAGGCCTTTCTTTTATTAATATATTATTAGTAATGCGATTAAGTTTGTATTTGCTGAAAGTTTTGAGTGACAGTTAACTTTTTAATGGTATAGAAGTAAAAAAGTTTTGAGGGACAAGTTTACCTGCGCAAAATTTGACAATGACCCATATGTATTCTAAGTCAAAGGGTAAGTTCCTAAGAACCGCGATAAGACTTGCCTGAAAATAAAATCTATTATTTACAGTTGAATTTACAGTTCTTCTTTAAGTGTACCTATTGTATTCTTATAACATTATTTCCAATTAGAATCCGTTTTTACAACATAAAAGAAAATCGCAAATAGCCATATTTGGCCGTAAACTGTTAAAAAGTATGGACGTATTTTGTGAAAGTTAACAGAATCCCTCGCAGCGCTCGGACACACAAATTAGTGCAAAAACAAAGTCACATACTTTAAACGCTCTAAAAATCAAAAGAAACAGCGTTTTTACGATGTTCGCGCGTAAATCCAACAGTGATTTAAAATTGAAATTGCAACACTGACGGACTCGCGTTGACAGAGACGTACGGCCGCGCGGGAACACAATCACAGACTAAAAACAAATAAAAACCGGCCAAGGGCGTGTCGGGTACACGTGAGATAATTTTTTAAAGTATTTTATGGTTGTGTCTATTCAATTGGATACATTCGGTTGTGTTTATGTTCTAATTCGATACGAGAATTCTATTAGGATTGTAAATAACTCGGAAAGTAAGACATTTATTAACAGGTTGGGTTCCGTGGCTTGTGTTTATAATGAAATCATAAAATATTAAACATACATATACGGTAAACGAATGATAATAATTACCTAATTAACTATTGCTAACAATTTTTTTAAAATAATTAAATAAAATTGATTCCGTTACTCCGCAAATCATAACGTTTTTTTTTAATTACAAAATATAATGCAGTTAGCAATGTGTGAACATTGTTTCTAAATTAATTTTAAGTACTGCTTTTCAAATCTACTACAAAATAATTTTTCACTAGGTCATACCTACTTGGTTTATATTTATTACAAACACACATACAATACGCCAAACCTATTTATTTGGTAGGTACCAATACAAAACACCAATTCAATGGTTGACAAAGCGCGGATCCCCGAAACGAAAAACGATTTAACGAAAAAAGTGAAAAAAAAAAACACAAACGCATCCCAACACATTCCTCGCATACCGTCCACTCCAATTAAGATCCCAAAAGATTGTCCGTTCACTTGTTTTTTTGCATGTTTATTTGTCTCAATCTCCTTAACACCTTAGCTCGGTTTGAGATGAGGTTAAAAGATAATTACATCTGTTTGTGGGAATTCTGATAATGATTGGCCCTCATTAGTTACGGGTAGTTTTTTAAATGATTGATTTAAGTGTTTTTCGGTTTTAATTGGTGAGTTTTGCGCGGGAAAATCGTGCTAAATTCAAATTAATGTCAAAGAAAGCTAACAAGAATACTTATTGCCCCCGGCTTCGCTCGAGTGTGAAAATTAATACAATAGATACATTTATCCTATACTAGGTTTCCGCCCGCGGCTTCGCCCGCGTTGTCAAAGAAAAACCCGGATAGTTCCCGTTCCCGTGGGATTTCCAGGATTGCGTCATTTTCCCGGGATAAAAAGTAGCCTATGTCTTTCTCGGGTATCAAAATATCTCCATACCAAATTTTATGAAAATTGGTTCAGTAGTTTAGGCGTAATTGAGTAACAGACAGACAGACAGACAGAGTTACTTTCGCATTTATAATATTAGTATGGATTATGTACTAAGAAAGTAGGTAAGAAGTAAGTAACATAGTAAGGCTTTAGGGTATTCAAAGTATTTTCGAAATTTGTTAACTATTTCCAGTCTATGCGAAACAAATGTAAAAAAAACTCACTTAAGCCATTCCTCTTTTTTTCCTCACGTCCTGGCTCAAACTGAAACTCTATCAAAACATATTTCCATTCATAAAGACTAAACAGGGGCCTTAGACAAAGTAACAATTAAAAAACGATAACGAAGTTAGAAAAGGCAAAAATGTATGGGATTGACATACGCCGCGTTAGATCACGTGGTCTATCTAATGTCAATCCCATACATTTTTCCTTTTCTAACTTCGTTATCGTTTTTTAATTGTTACTTTGTCTAAGGCCCCGCGAGAGGTACAATATATTCGCAAATTTTCTATTTGATTTTCATATTTCAACAATATTTTGTCAAAATGTCGCAAATCTAGTACTATAATATTATGTATTTTTGTTGTTTACAGTACCATTGGCTTTGAGCTCACTTTGAGTAAAAATTAAATTGAAATCGATTCAGCTGTTGGTGTAATATATACTAATCTATATCTATACTAATATTATAAAGCTGAAGAGTTTGTTTGTTTGTTTGAACGCGCTAATCTCGGGAACTACTGGTCCTATTTGAAAAATTCTTTCGGTGTTAGATAGCCCATTTATCGAGGAAGGTTATAGGCTATATATTATCACGCTACGACTAACAGGGGTGGAGCCACGGGGGTGAAACCGCGCGGAGCAGCAAGTTATTGTATAAGTATGATAGACAAATTAGACGTGAATTAATTACCTATTACCTATTTTCGTATGCTCTACAATCAATATCCTACCCAAATCATTTTTTTGCCCATATTTTTATTAAAGCATATAGGCGACCAATTTTGACCATCTTTCTCTAACAACAAAAAAAATCGATGAAAACTATAATTGCACGGTGCTGCCGAAATCATTTTTAGCATAAAAACCAAGTGATGAATAAAACTAACATTATTGTAAGGTTTCGCCTTGTTTTATTGCTTTTAATGGGCGAATAAACGAATTCTTAGTAAGGTATTTATAAGCCCACTTGTAGTGCAGGTCCACACTGCGAGCCTAGCGCGGTTGCGATGGCGGGCGCGAAATATCAAACGTATGAAACGCGCCTTTGCGTCCACATTGAAATGACTATGGCGGAAGCCTAGTGCGACGGTAATGAGCGAGCCAGCGCGCGTAGTTTTCAAACTCTCCTATCCGCGCGTTCTGGCCACACTACGGGCTTAGTCAGCAAGCGACCCAATGCGCGGACGGCGGGGGTATCAAACCAGTTCGGTCTTGTCGCTCGACTTCTTATATTATATCCTTTATTGTTTTTCGTAAAATAGCGGTAAATACTTAATTGTTGAAGTGAAACTTCTTTATTTATAAGTGCGATTCAATCTAAAACACTTATATACACCACAGTAATTTTGTAGGGTATAATCTCAATTCTTCACATAAGATTCACCCGTTATTCCTCTGTTTTATTTATTTCGTGTACAACTTCTATAATGATCTCATCTCAAAATCGGACTGTCCAGTAAAAATAGCAAATCGTCCAAAGTTTGCAACACCCGAAAAACGTCGAACCGCTACTTGAGCTCGCGCGTCGGTGTGGCCACCGCGAGCGCCCGCTCGTCGCGCCCGCCTAGGCCGCCGCCACCGCGCATTCAGTGTGGACGCACACTTAAGGATAATGATAATACCAAATTATTATAATACAACCAAATTAAGGTGCTCATTTACACCGTAGCGTAATCTGGCATATCTTTATTTCACGTTTATTCAAATTTGACTTATGAGACCTCTGAATAAGAAAATGAAAAGCATCAAATGAAAATATTTTAATAAATAACGGTCAGTTTTATACCGCAGAAAAAGTTTTATAGTTCGTCACTTGAAAGCATAAGAAAAATGAAATATGAATGAATATTTAAAATAATTATAAATAGCTACATTTTAACGCCATTCAAATTTTCATATCATTTCATCATTAACAGGGTCTTTCAAGTCACGCGTTTACGAGAATATAAAAAGTTTAAGAAAACCTATTTATTCAATGAAATCGTTACATCATTAGTTTTCTTTTTATATTAAAATTAAACATTAATTATTTAATAGTTGATCCTCATTTATAACACATAAGTACTCAGTTGCAACACAAATAGTAAAACAAATCATCTGTTATTCTGTTCGTTTCCTTTAAAATAAATACAACACAAATATGAATTCTTGCGTCGCGTCGGTGTGATAGACGGCCCGTTAACAAGCCTCTGTCGAGAATCAAACCTACTAACAAGGTGCTAGTAAACCAATTATTAACGGCTATAAATGCCATTCAAATATAAATGCTCTTTTGTTAACATTTACAAGCCCACGAGTTGCGGGTAGTTTTTTATTAGCCGATTTGGGAAGTGGTGCGTTTGGTTTTGTGTTTAGTATTTGTGTATTTGGATGTGTGCTTATTGTCTTAATAATAATTATTAGCTTTATTCCACAAGTCACTATGCTTAAATTAGCTACAAACATACATATCTTATATCTTAGTTTTTTTAAGAGGAGATATTAATATAAAGCCTTGGGTAGTTAGGTAGGTAATCATATTAAAATGAATAATGCCTTCCAAATGAGTTCGGAAATTTTTAAACCTCATCATCATTATCAATACCTATCAGACCATTAGGTACATTTACAGGAAATAATCTTCCTATATGGAATAGCAATAGACCTTAATCCAGCACGCTGGCCAAGCGCGGGTTGACAGATATTTCACGATTTAAATTTTTTTCCCTCTTCAAGATTCGAATCTTCAACCTTTTCTTTAACTACTTAACCATTGCACCATAGTACCCAGACGCAGACACAGTACACAGTAAACCCAATATTTAAGGCTACATCCACACCGGCGATCGGATTGCACTCTTTTTCATTTCATTAGCAATCGTGAGTAGATATCGTTACTGCGTGCCGTTCACTCACTTGAGTGTAGTATGCAGAAAAATTGCAGATAGAACATTAAAAAAATAAATGAAATAGGTACATAGAGTGTGAAATACATATTACTCATTAAATGTGTATATAATTGCTTCTGTCCAAATTTTCATAGAACTGGTATTAATGTTAAATTTTAACAATTAGAAAACGATACAAAAAAAAATATTTCGGTCATTAGGTGCATTTTATCGTCTAAAATCTAAATCTATTAAATATTAATCTTGATTAAAATTAAGAGCCTAGTTTATCACAAATGACAATTTATAATAATAATTGTTTGTTAGTTAAATATCTCAAGAGATAAATGTAGAGCTAGTCTATGCTAGACTTTCAGTTTGAATTCAGTTATTTCTTTTTCAAATTCGGATAAACTAAAATTCTTCCAAAATTAATAAATAATGAAGCATCTGCCTTTCCTCCCTATACTACGTACAAAAACACACTAGCGTCTAAACACAAATAAATAATTACATGATTATGTTGAATGGGCCTTAATCACTCGCTAATCACGGTTCTTCAGCGCAACGTGGGCTAATAGCGTAATGGGGTGCGAGCGAGAGGTACCAGAGAGGGATGGAGTGCTCTTGTTTTACTTTGGAGTTTGTATAAGTGATATTACCTGAAAAAATATTAAAATTGTACTACTTTTTGTGCCTTACAAGACAGTCAGATCACAGATGTTAACAATGTTTACAGCATAAAATGACGTGTAGGTATTGAGGCATGATGCTTTTGAAGATGTATGTATGTTTGTGCGAAAGATTAGTTCTAGGCAGTGGAATTAGGAAAAATATTAAATAATATTACGATGAAAGAATATGTTCTGAACTATACCTACTATACACTATTTATTCCGTTATATTTCTCATGCAGTAATGCACGTTTAATAAATAAATAAATATGTAAAAGTTTTCTTGAGCCAAGAAGTAGTTACCATTATTTAGTATTATTATAACTTTATTAGAAACATCGACACATATAAATTGATTTTTATTGCCTTATTTTTAAGAGATCGTTTCAATTGGATGTACTTTAACTACATCACTATATAGCAGTCATAAAAAAAACCTCCGCATTATCTAACAAAAACACCCTAATTATATTTGAGTTTGAGTTCCATTAGTGGCGTATTGAAATTAAACTAACCTATAATTAAGGAACAATAGTATTACTTTATTTACATTATTACATTCTAGTACAATGGGTTAAACGTTTAGTTAAACCGTAGTCTATAGGTTAAACGCTGGGCGGGGCACGTCAGCGAGATAGATAAGTGTTACCAAGTATTATATCACAGATAATATAATCTTAATCTTATATATAAAATTCTCGTGTCACAATGTTTGTCCTCAATGGACTCCTAAACCACTTAACCGATTATAATAAAATTCGCAAATCGCACACCATGTGCAGTTCGATCCAACTTGAGAGATAGGATAGTTTAAACATGTAGGTACCACGGGCGAAGTCGGGGCGGACCGCTAGTAATATACTAATTGTGGAATTGTATTTATAATGGGGTTTAAATGATTTTATAAAATACTGTTATATTTTAAGAATTCGTTCTCTTTACTATGTAGGACTAGGTAAATCCTGAAACAATAAGCAGTGCAGCAGTAAATATGAGTTCGAATCTTGCTTTTTGCATGCGATAGCGAGTAAGCTAACAAAATCCCAAAATAAAAACTAAGTGACCAGTCACTTAGATGTAGCGATATCTACATATTTTTATGTAAAGTCTTTGGAATATTTTTATAGCATTATTAGTTATTACATTTCTGCCATTGCAAAGAACATTTCAAAAACACGTTAACATTATCCGTCTCAAACACTTAACTTAATTAAGCCCCAGAACGTAAACTCAAGATTTAAACTAGTGTTTAACTGGACTTAATGCATTTTTAATGATACCCACATTTGCGAGGCAAATCTAATTGTGTTTTAATATTCACACGCAGCAATCTGTGATCATTTATTTAATAACCGCCAGCCATTACCCTTTCATAATCATTTTTCTTATATTCAATTATTTTAACTGCAACTCGGATTCAGGAATTGGCATTATTATATGGGAGGAAGGTGCTCTTGAGCTACTAGATTTGTGCAAATGTGATTAAAATATGGTTGTGTTTTGCTGTGTTTTTACGTGGCTAATGTGATGAAATACTCTTTAAATGATACTTGAACGCAATTTTATAGTATTTTTTAATAGAGTAAAAGATTTAAAATTGAATTTAGTACACCACTTTTTAATGCAGAATCAAAACAGCAGCTAGACCGTTAATTTTGTTTTGTTATTTTGCTTTTTACATATAATCACAACAGCAGTAATTTTGTTGAATTGAATGAAATAGTTGCAATAAATTATTGTCAATAAATCGAAATATCTTCAAAAGTTCATGTTAAATTAAACGATTAATGTGAAAACTTACCATTCCATATTTCTTAAAATATTACGTTGATCTCTGCTTTGTATGTATGTTCTCTTACAACGGTAGATCTAACTTTCCTGGATAAGGAAACAACTCCTAACACCTTCTACAAAATCGTGAGTTAGGTGTATTAAATGTTTAGCAAAGCAACTAAAACCGACAGATTTTTATACAAAACTAACAATATTAAACAGAATATCCAAATGTGCGATTAACATTCGACGCACACACTCCGTATTAGTTATTTTTAATGCACCGATACGAAGGCACTGCATAGACGTACATCGCCGTTGACCACACCGGCTGTACCCGCCAGTTGAATTCAAATTCAATTCAAATTTCAAATTCAAACAGTCGTTTGTTTACAATTGAATGCAATGTTTATGGCCATCGGTGCTCAGAATTTTATATTTTTCGAACTAAACCTTCGTTCCACGTTCTTTGAAATATGGTTGTAGGAAACTATTATTGGGTAAAGTGAAAAGGTGATTTAAATGTTTTCGTATTTAATGGTATGTTTAGATGTTAGGTGATAAATATCAGGCTTCATTAAAATTCTAGTGTAATGTAGTCATAATTCTTATAGAAGAAAGGATGGAGTTACTATGTAAATTTGTTATTACAGTAATGTTACACCATGGACATGTTACGTTTTTTCGTTATTACAATAAAATATTTCTGAATAGATAATTTCATTGATATAAAATCACAAAATGTAAAGAGCTTTTTTTTTATTGGTTTGTTGTTGTTCATGTACTATAATTGGTATCCAATTGTTTGCTGGGTTTCGATCAAACGCTGGGTATCGACTTCGCGCTCCTGGCGCGCGCGCCATGAATGACCGCGCCGAGAGTGCGTTCCGCGGAGCGCGTTCCAAATAATTGAAGTATATCAACTAAGCGCGCCTGGCGCGCGTGGCAACTGTTCCAGTGTTTGACCGTTCATCATGGAAGCTAGTCGTGTACGAGCAGCAGCAGCTTTTTTTTCTTTAACTCCGGCACAGGGACTCCCATTTTACTACTGATTTCCCTCCAACCAATAAATCGCTTAGAGAAGATCTCTAAGCGATTTATTATGATACGAAGAAATTTTACTGTTCCACGAAACTTCTTTCGTACCATATAGCTGAATTAATTTACGGCAACTTTGGTTATCCATAATAATTATTACTCGGAGCGCAACAAACACAAAAAGTACGACAAACCCGTCTCCATTGGCGCGCGCGCCACGTTTGATGCGCGGTAAAAAACCGACACCCGACGGAACGGACCGCTCCGCGTTCGACCGCTCCAACGAACATTTTGGCGCGCGTTCCAAACTGGTATCCATTTCACGCGGCTGGAGCGCGCGCCAATGTTCGACCTCTTGGAGCGCGAAGTCGATACTCACCTTAAGGCTTCAGCTTACTAGTTGCTTGTAGTTGTTCAGCTAATTTCAGTGACTAGCCGCTTGTTTCGGGAAGAATAATAAATTTAGCTAAAAATAATAAAACACGCTTTAATAAAATCCTTCAATCCTTGATTGTTGTATATTGATTCCATCCGGATACAGTGGTTCAAAATCTAGTATAAATATGTCGGTTTACATATAAACACAAAAAGATACAGGTGACGCTAAAATAGCCGAGTGTATTACATAATTATAGCCAATTTTTTGAGTGGTATACACTCAGGAATTTTGCTGTCTGCTAGGGAAAGATTTTTTTTTTTTAAACAGACCATAGTTAACATAGCCTTTGTGCAATCGTTTGCTTAAAAATTTCGACTGAAGAATCAATGTTAGTGGCAAAAAGCGAAGATTATGTGGGTACAATACATAATGATTTGCTCAAGTTAAATTACATAATATTATTATTAAGATATAATACATCCCACGAGTCGAATATACGCATGACTGGTAATTACCGCTGTACCTTCCGACTTTTCTGAGAATTAAGTAGACATAAAGTATAGTTTTCATATATTATAGCAAAAAGCAGGTAGAGATGATTCTAGGAAATAATTGACCGTCCTTTCCTTTGAAGCTTGATTTTAATACGGTCGATTAATTTCTGTTGTATCTTTAATTATGTCATTTTTACTGTATTACATCTACTGTATTTCATGCCATAATATTAATTTTCCAGTATTAAATATGTGTGTTAGTTAAGTTAGTAGTTAGTAGTTAAGTTCATGAAACTTCACCAAGCTACCAACATCTTAATAATATATATATAAATCTCGTGTCACAATGTTTGTCCTCAATGGACTCCTAAACCACTTAACCGATTATAATAAAATTCGCACACCATGTGCAGTTCGATCCAACTTGAGAGATAGGATAGTTTAAATATGTAGGTACCACGGGCGAAGCCGGGGCGGACCACTAGTGATTCTATATAAAGTTTATCTCAAACCCTTTCATACATTATTCCAAGCTTAAGGTACCAGCATATGGATATTACTAGCATATGAAAATAGAATTTCCCTCATACGAGCATAATATTACCGACTAAATCTAGCTTGCGCGATATGTGCCAGCTCTTATTGTTTATTACCTGCGATAGCCGGGTATGTTCGCTGCGAAATATTGACCACGGTTGTGATAGCAAATTAGTATTAATATTATTTTTTTGCTACTACGTCTGTGTAGACGTAGTTTGATTATTATGATTGGGGTAAAATTGAATGAAAACTACGCGTTCATATTCATACGCTTTATGTAGATTCATTAATTAGCATGCCTTATGTATAATGTGTGCTTATCAAGATTTAGGTATATTATGTTCGATAACAATATATTAACGATTTTAATAAAACAATAGTAACAAGCGTTTATCACCAAACTCGATAAAAATAAAGCATACATCTGAAATTTGAAATGAATTAAATAAACTTAAATAATAAGAAATAGAGAAATGATAAAGTTTACATTTAAAACCCAAATCTATCAAGAATAAACTTCAAAAATAAAATCTCAAAGTTCGTCTTCACAGATTCCATACAATCCATTCTAAACTATAACATTAAGTCCATACAATCTTGACCACTGTGCTTGACCACAATAACACTAAGGAAAATTCGAAACACTCCATTCTACGTGAGATCAGCCCGCCCTAACTGCATAGTCACTTACATCGCAAAGCCTCTAAAGCTTCTATTTTCAATGTGTACCGAGCCTTATTGTGTAGCGAAAAGATGAATACAGTGTGACCTCTACCTTTTAAATAGATAGTTTGAAGTAGAGCGTGTGTGCGACAGAATCGATTCCAACAGTTATATTAGATGCTTTCAGGTAGTGCAGAGAACTATAAAAGGTTTAAATAAAGGTTGGTTTGTTTTCATATTATTTCGTTTTGAGACTTTTGTATTTGGTATAAGGTTTCAATTGTCGTGGACTGACCGCCTCTCTTGGACTGTGGATGACGTGTTGTAGCACTAACATGTTTTGGGTTCATTTTTCGTTTGAAATATACTAAAAAAAACCTTGTTCAATATAGCTGGACAAATAAACTGGGCCTGTAGACAAAGTAACAATTACAAAACGATAACGAAGTTAGAAATCGCAAAAATGTATGGGATTGACATACGCCGCGTTAGATCACGTGGTCTATCTAATGTCAATCCCATACATTTTTGCGATTTCTAACTTCGTTATCGTTTTGTAATTGTTACTTTGTCTAAGGCCCCTGATCGTCTACTTGCCTTATAGATATTTGAGGTAAGGTATTATCTAAAACCGTAGTGAAACAGAATATTACCTGAATTAATGACCTATGACTGCCCTTTAATTCAAAAGGTGACACGTAAATTCATTTTTGGACAGAATTACATTCTACAATAAGAACTGACCGTGTTTAAGGGTTTACATCATAATTCAAATGTACACATAAATATATCATGCTGTTACGTACATGTTTCTAAATTATGAAATGTCTGTAGGTCGCCTGTGTCTAGACCTATGTCACTCTTGGTAGTGGGTAATGAAATGGATTCTGTATTTGGTAGATTAAACTTTTTATACGCAACACTTTTCATAAAGTTCACACAAGAACAATTTAAAACATATTGTATTGACATGAGTGTAAGGTCTAATTTTGAACGGATAAACTCTTCTTCTACTTTTTACTTGCACTTATATAAAATTAACTCCCCTTTATATATTCGTTCCTAATTAAGCAGGAACTTGGAGTCCAGTACATAATTTTTAACGAAATCCAGCTCTCAGAAAAGTTTAAAATTAAAATTACGCTTAAGCTCCTCGATCCGTGATATTGCAACAAAAAATACAAAAATTCTTTCAACCGTAGCCTGAAATTTTAAAAGGACTGCGAAAAATGTACCTGAAAAATAAACACATTAGGCTTACTCAAATTTTTATTAAAGAAAGGTCTTAAGATTGGTTTTCTTTGTTAATTAATGCATTCACCAATTAAGTAACTTTTACCAACTTAAATATATTTGAATATGAAGTCGCAAAACTGACAATAGAGACAAAAATACTTGCAATCTTCACTTCATATAAATAACATTTAAAGAATGCTATTCTATGTAAATTTATAAAATGCTAAAAGTTTCTTTGGTGATAGTAATAGTAAGATTTAATGGTTTGTCTTTTCCAATACACATGTTGTCTTTACCAACAAAACTATGTATCACACTACGTACTTACTAGACCGCCTCCTTGGTACAGTGGCCGTTGACGCGTGAGCGTAGAACCGAGGGGTCCTGGGTTCGATTCCCGGTGGAGACGAAGAAAAAAAATGTCTCGGTCTAGCAGGGCACAGAAGGCTGATCACTTACTTGTCCCTAAAGAAAACCGATCCGTGAAACAGATGTATAATGCATCTGCCCCTTACCCCACTAGGGGACATGGGACTTCACTAACTACGTACTACAACAGATGAAATAAGGAAACAAATTTAAGTGGATGCCATAAAATTATTCCCATAATCGAAATTATAAATAGGATAAGATAATAAAGATTTGAAGCTACGTATTAATTAAAATATTCCGCATCACTGACGCAATTTGCTTTGAATTACGGTAACTTTGCGATTTTATATCCGCTTTTAGTTTGATTTGGAATTTTGTTTTGTGTGCGTTCGTCCTTTTCAAACTCAAAAGTTTTATAGATGAGGAAATGCTGATTAAAAGTTAGTGACGAATCGATAGTTAGTTTATTTTTGTAACGCTGGAGATTCTAAATTTATTTCTTCAAAATTAATGAATACTTTAAAACAAAGTCGCTTTATATTCGGTCTCTATATCCCTTTGTATGTTTAAATCTTTAAAACTACGCAACAGATTTTGATGCGTTTTTTTTAATAGATAGAGTGATTCTCTAGGAAGGTTTTAGTATATAATTTATTTGATTTTGACAAAGCGGGCGAAGCCGCGGGCGGGTCGCTAGTATTTAATATTCAAAGACTAACCACCGTTACGTAAATGGAAGTGATAAAATTATTCTTCCTATTATTACGAACCTAGAAACAATAAACAATTCTATTCCATCAACAAAATCTAGAATTTTATTCCACATTCAATGAAAAGTAGAAAGAAATTTAAAACACTGCAATTTAGGCTGGAAATGGAAATGGGAGCACTAAGTCGAATTTTATAAGCCATTACAGAAAAGACAATACATTCAGAGCAGTGTGACTACGGCACGGTACCGTCTCTCTGGAGAAATACTCAAATGTCAACTATTATTCACTTCTAAGCTATTACTTTCATGACTCCGGATTATTTTTCAAGAACTATCTGCCGTCCGCGTCTTTATATAAAAATGTAATTATAGAGAATAAAATAGTTTTATTAACGATATTATTGTGTTAAATTTTGGTTCTTTGTCAATGAATTGAGTCAATTACACTCGAATACATCCGAAATAACTAAACACAGTTTTAAATTAATTAAATTAAGTAATACCAACCAATAAACTTTGCTTCATAACGCTGCAACACATCAACAAACACACACACACACACACACACAAAATACACACACATTGTCAAATTGCAATATAGCGTTCCTATATAGCGATTTACGTCACCGTCTCGCATCAAACATCTAAAAATACACTAATAAATAAATATACAAACGAGCAATTAATGCAACACGCTACAACTTACAAGCTACATGGAAGACAAAGCTAGTGTGGGAGACATGTTATATTCATGACTTGTTTCAGTCCGGAGGCGGCCAGGTGGGCTTGCTACGTGACTTCGGTTTGCTGTTTAGATACGATATGCTATATTAACATAAATAATATTTGATAAAAGAATTCCAGTGTGCTTTTATAGACTGTCTAGTGTCTGGGGTACAATGGTCGTGCTTATTATAAAGTAGCTGTGAACCCGCAAAATCAATTATTTCTATATCTCATGGGTTATTCTGATGTATCTACAGTATTATAAAGCGGAAGAGCATGCTTGTTTGTTTAAACACGTAGTTCTCAGGAACCACGGGTCCGATTTGAAAAATTATTTCACTGTTAGATATTCCATTTATCGAGTAAGGCTCGCTATAATATGATAATATTGATGATATCACGCCAAGACCAATAGGAGCGGTGCAATGCGGATAAGCCGCGGGGCACAGCTATAGCAACTTAGAATACTGTAAAATTCATCCAAATCCGTCAAGCAGTTTTATCATGAAAGAGTAACAAACATCCGAAAAATGAAATACATTAAATAATGGATATACTCATAAACTTTCGCATTTATAATACTTATAGTAGTTGCACGTGAGGTATTTGTACTGTAATGACGCGATGGTAGAGATGTTAGTGACCCTTAATATATCGATAAAGGTGTGAGATTGTTACCCAGTTCTGAGAAATTATTATGGAGAACGGAGCACTTTATAGGTATTATAGTATGTATTTATTTACTCAAGTAATTTAATTATGTTTCTTTAACACAAGATTTAACTCTAGATTTATATTAAAATGTTTAAAAACTGGGACTAGATGGAAAGCCTTTTTTTAATTATTGTTAAAGAATATCTGTTGGTACTTTGTGTTAATATAAAATGATGTAAATTTTTATTTAAAAAGCTTTTCTATAACATAACAAAATTTAGTCGAAACCATTTATTTTGATTTATAAATAATCTTACTAAATTTAATGATGTATGCACAAAAAACAATACTAACATCCTTTTCCAACTGGCTTGCAGAAATTACGAGAATATCATTCGTATTAATTTTAATCTATAAACATTTTTACGGTAGATAAAAATAAATAAAATCTCTGCATTTCGACGTAACGAAGAGAATTTCCAACTGACAACTGGCTTATTAAGAATGACAATAAAATAAAAACGGTTCTCTTTCAATCTGTTTGCTAACTGATGGAACATATTGAAAATATTTACAATATAAAGAATTCGGTTCTTCGTTTTCCCAGATCCGTCCATACAGAAAAAATACACTTATTAAGTATCATTTCCTAATTACTGCATTATTGCGTAACTACGTTTGTCATTTATCGGGATATAATTTGGCCTAATTAAAGATGAATTAATGGAATAATATTTTTTATTGAGTTTGCGTAGTAATACTACGTAATACCTTTCTACAATTACATCTATTGAAACTATAAAAGTGACATTAATTTAGCTACAAATTTAATTCATCCGACTATATCTTTTGTAAACAAAAGTTACCAAACCTTGCTGTGCATGGGCCTTTGGAGGCGAATAGCACTTCTAACAAAATTGAGTCACTGAAAAAAATTTATTTTTTTATTATGTACAATGTAGATGGTACTAACAAGTAAAATTCAACTTGCAATATTATTATGATACAGTTTTATTTAAAGTTAAATGACAACCTTGCAATTATTATAAACTAGCCGTCCGCCCCGGCTTCGCCCGTGGTACATATTTACGTTTTCTCTACAT
>CAJQZN010042016.1:69901-82450 GCA_907164685.1 Colias eurytheme | reverse complement strand
CTCGAGTTATGCGCTTACCAACACATTTTGCGATTCATTTTTATATATAAGAAGATAAGAGATTGATATTATCAAGGCTATATTCCTCTTGTAATAAACAATTAGCTACTTTGTATGGATTGTCACGAATGTGCTCTTAGTTCCCAAATTATTCATCGTATTTTGGAAACTGTGCTAGTTACTCTAATATCTACACAATATTAACATGTATCTAATATCATAAACGCTTCATTAGTTAAGTGGCAGCTTAATTATAAGGTAAGGATGTTAGTTACAAGCGGTACAATCGAGAAGTCGTGTTTTCGCTATATTGGAGAATATGATATTTAAGCGGTGTTTTATAATACAAATACTATTCTTTTAGATTGACTCAAGACGCGTTCAACTAACCGCCCGGATAAAAAAAATCAATTTATAAATGTGATGAATTGTAGAGTTATCCACTTTTACACGACACAGCTAGATTTCTATAAAAGAATAGCTAGTCAAATATGTGTTGTACATACTTTTGTATGAATACATACATTTGCAAGTATATGCAAATTCCATACAAATCAATACAGTTGTTATTTAATTATGGATTTCGTATCGACTTAATATTGTGAAGAAACTGAGTTTATAAGTACAAGTCGGTAAAATCATATCAAATTATCTCATATAGGTAGGTTAACAAATTATAATAGATGTATCTTATTGTTATTGGTGTACCTTGTAATTGGCGTATATAATTGTAAAAATATGTTCTATTTAATGTATGATTAGCACTAACATTAGACTTGCTCGATTATTTATTTATTTGTAAGGTACCTTGTACAAATAAATAAATAATCGAGCAAGTTAACAAATTGCTTCCCGAGTATTGAAGCCAAAAACAAAATAGCCGATGTCTATTGAATTTTTTTGCCAGTTAGTAAAAGCATTGTGAGGGGGGAAACGATCTGTGTGTGACAGACTGCCAGACAATGGCTGGCTTTGTTGAAAAATTCATTTCACTCATGTCGGGAAGCTTTTATCAGTTTAAGTTAATATGAACTGTATAGGATGCGATTTCCTATGATGTCTGGTGTTAAAAAGATGAGATTAGAGATGTTACTTATATTAATAACATGGATGAATTATCAGATGTTATGTGAGGCGGTTGAGCGAATTTGATAAACTTTTGGCATGAAGATAGCTTCGGCCTTGGACATTGCATTTTGATATCAACGATTTTATTGTACACGAATCACGAAACATTTAAATAATATTATAATGTTTACGTTTTTTGTAAGTTGCGAGTTTCAAACCGTAGGGCAGAACAAGTACTTGATAAAGTAGAAAGAAAACAGTACTTAAGTGTAATAAAGATTTTCCACCAAATTGTTTACACGAAAATAATGCTTAAACAGTTAAGCGAAAGCTTCTAAAATCGATTTTTCTTCGTAACAATCACCGTAAAACTCTATAAAAATCTCCATTTACAGTACAAAATTATAGAGGTCTTTATTAAATTTTATAAAAGCTGCAACGCGCGGGAAAAGTGTATTTTTTACAACGGGAGTTCTAATAAATTTTATTAAAAGCACTGAAAAACGTTTAACTGGTCATTATTAATTTTTAGAATCAATTCTCTGGCTGCAGGTGGTGTAAAATTATAATACTCTGTTACATTCCAACAGAGGTTGGAAGAAAATATATCCTCCTCAAATTATAAACAATTTTTTTGTTAGTAAGTATATTGTTATTTTCAAACTGAGGCATGAATCAGAATTAACGTGTAAATTATCGAATTTTGTAATTTTAAAAACGATTATGTATGAAAAAAAACATAGAAAATATTAATAAATGAAAACTCTTTAGCAGGTAACAAATGGCAGAAGTGCTTTTGAAAACATCTGGACAAAGTATCTGTTAACATTAAACATATGTTTCGTCGGTGAAACCATAGCGGCTAATACAAGGTACTAGAATTAACTATAATATAATATTGTATCAAGATTCTATTCTAAGAAGACTGACGATATGAACTTGATAATCTATATCGTAATTATAGGTTTAATATTCATAGCAAATTCGTGGCTGAATACGTGAGCACTTAACGATGTTGTAGGTTGACAAGTGAAAGGTTATCTACGTAGGTTTCGGTAATCAATATGTATCTAATTTCATTTTTATCTAATAGATTTGTGATTCTGTAGGAAGCTTCAATAGTTATAACTGAAATATAGTTTGTTCGATGGCCATGGGTGACTGTTTGAAATCCTTCCCCATTGGAAGAAATATGGACTTTATTCGCTAAAGTTTTAAAAGTAATTCTTGAAAATATTGTTCTTTTTCTAGTCGTGTAATTTTACTACCGAATGCCACAACACCATATTATATTCTTAACACAACAAAAAAAATATTGTATAAATAAACATTCCAATATTTCTATAACAAGGCTAAAAATAACATCTTCATAACAAAAAACTTCCCCTCTGGCATAATACCCAAAACTGGCAGATCCTTGAAAATTTTTAAACCGTCCTGCCCTGTGTACGGGAAACGAAAAAGCAATTAAAAGTTATCGTCTCACATTACATCCCCTTTAGCCTTTTCGCTGAATAATAAAAAGATCAAATTCCGATACACGTGTAGACTGTAGCAGTGTAGCTTGTTAAGTAAAATGCCGAGCAATCAGATTCCCAAACTTCAAATTGGTCAGATATTTCGAGCACCTGACGTACGTACCAGTTCTTAAAGCAGTATTATTTTCAATGTGGAATTAACACTGCTAGCATGGTAACCCAGGTACCACGATGTTATAAGGCAGTAAAATTTCCAGTTTTGAAAAACGCAGCGATAGATAGGCTAGGTATAGCGCCATCACTTTCTCGCACTGGAAATAATACTGCTATAATTCAACATGGAAAGTGGAAACCCCCTGACCTAAGCACCATTATGTCTAAAAGCAGTATTGCTTCCATTGTGGAAACAGGACAGCGCTATATCGGTCGTCTATCGCCATCCTTTTCCACATTAGATATAACACTGCTAAACCATCATGTTAACCCCCTAACCTACGATGACCTTGTTTATGTCTTTAAGCAGTATTACTTCCAATGTGGAAAAAGGACAGCGCTATAAAGATCATTTAACGCTATCACTTTTCCATACTGGAAATTATACTTCTAAAAGAAATCATGGTTGTTCTCCTGCTCTTGTCTTACAACGCTATGTTACAGGTCATCTAGTGCCATTACTATTCCACACTGGAAATATTACTGCTATAAGACATCAAAGTAACCTCTGACCTATGGACCATCGACCGATGTCGCGCATGTGTGATGCAGGCCATATCTGCAAATTAGTATTCTAATGTACTAATGCATCGGTTTAATAATTAAACCGGCAATGTTTTAGGAAAGCGCTTTTGTATTTGCTTTGGGATGTAAATAGGAATAATTTAGATGTTAAAACATTATAATAATTTAGTTATATTATTCAATATAATGTTAAGTTTTTATATTGGTTCTTGAATTGTATCTATAATTACAATATTATTAAGAAGAAATTTTTTTTGTAATACTTATACTTTTTAGAGTTTCGTACTCGCAGTACATAACGTTTAGGAACCTTTTTCTGAATTCGCTGCCACAGTCTGACTCGCAATTCATCGATATTTTAATAGATAATTCGCCAAAAACAATATCAACAATGTTTAAAACTAATTCAACAGTAAAATACTACTTTATTCCTTTAGTTTTTAATCTAAGTTTAACGGTTCAACCGGGGTCGAGCAGTTACTTATTAAAGATATAAGTCACATGCAAAACTTACCAGACGTCTGGTATTCACAGTATATTTATTTGAGCCTTGTGCATTATATTTTGTTGAATTATTTTATACGATACGATCGAATTGGTTATTTAGAAAATTTAAAAACATTGAACCCTAGAGAACTTTACTAAAATACTCTACTCCGGTTTTCCTAAATACATTTCTTATAGTAAAGTTCTTTGTTGGTTTTGAAAAGGGCTGTTTCTTTTCACTTGGCTCCCTTGCTTACTCCGCTATAAAAAATACTCTAAAAATATCTCATAATATTATAACTCTAAACTACTCTAAATCATTAATATGTTTCGTGTACGCACCGCCATCTAGTTTCTAACTAAAGAATGAATGATAAAAATGTACATATTACATGATAACAAGATAACCTATCAATGAAAATACGTACATAATAAACCACTTGCTCTGGCTCTATCGTTTATTTGGCATAAAAGTAAATATTTATCTATATCACTACGGTGTTCCCCTAGTAACTTTCTTCTAGTAAAGGAATTTTCAAAAATGGTGCTAAATAAAAAACTTTCTTCTTTTAAATATTCGTTTAATACACATAAAATGAAATTTAAACTTATCCGTTTATCTCCAATGTGAATTTAAGTAAGAAATACGGCATTAACACTTGGATTCACGCAGTGCCAGATTTCGGAAGTAATGTAGGTCAGGTCGCAGTCCACATCATTCAATATCTGGGCCTGAACGCTCCAACGAATGCACGTACGGGAGTCATGTGCAGATGCAGTTGTTTTAATAATATTATGTCATATCAGTCTGGCTTTTTAACCAAATGCAGAGTTAACAATTTTGATGTGATTGGAGTCCGTATAAATTTTATAGCTTCCAATTAAAAGTATTAGTCCTGTCTGGCATGATAATTCTTAGCTATATATATATATACATGAGGTGGGTTCACACAGAGGGAGCGGCCTCGCGATGTATTTTCCGCGCGAAGCAGCTCTCGGTCAGGGTCGACGTGGCTTGGCTGAGAAAAGTGCGTGTACTGCCATTTTCCTAAGCCGAGCTTCCTATAGACTGACTGATCTGCTGTGATAATATTATTAGTGATGTTCATTGGACTCAGTCAATAGGTATCTGACGCTCGAGCGAATGCACGTATGATAGGAGTCATGTTCAGCTGCAGTTGTTTTAATAATATTTTCTTTAAAAACTGAAAGTGCTTCTAGAAATAGTCAAATAGTTAAATGTTTGAGCTTGACTTTAATTCTCGTAATATATGTGTTTACTTCATTTCCAATTAGATAAACTGAGTTTAAGTATAAATTGTGTTTATTGGAAATCAGAACATAATAACGTAATTCTAAATGGCTACAAGTCTACTAGAGCTAAAATAAAATTATTTTACAAGAATGAATACACTACTTTAATATTATTTTAAATACACTCCTTTAACCACAAATACCACCTTATTAGAGTTCCCTTTGTTGGCTTCGCCCGTGGTACATATTTACGTTTTCTCTACATAAAAACCATCCTCGTACTTCAAGGAATATAATAAAAAAAGAATTATCGAAATCGGTTCAGCCGTTCTCGAGTTATGCGCTTACCAACACATTTTGCGATTCATTTTTATATATAAGAAAGATAAACAAATACTTTAATTCCAGTTTATTTTCTAAGGATTTTTGACCTAATACTTTATAATTAATTCCTTCAATTACAAACAACAGATAAGCTCTCTTCCAATCCCAACAAAGATCCTTAACAATAAAGTTCCCCATCCATTAGTATTAAAATTTCTTTTATTTCTAACCTCAAAAGATTTGCAAGAAAAGGTTGTACAAAATATTTGCCGGGTTTACAAACTACACAAAAGGCAGCCAATAACAAACGATTCGCTTATAAATATTTATATATTGAAATTCGTTGTATTATGCAAGCGAAGCCGGGCAAAATGCGGACATGATAGAGTGGTTTGGAATCCGGTGTTAAATAATTATTGTGGTTAGCGAAACGGAAAAAAATAAAGTATATTGTTCAGGTAACAAGCTGCATTTTTAATGAGAGAACGTTGCAGGAAATTATAATATAACTTCTGAATATGTAGATACCTAGTATTTTCTATTCTCTAGAGTCTAGACCAATAATCTTAGAAAATTATTATTTTTAGGAAAAATTGGAACTAATTACATCCTTACTGATAATAAGAATAAAGTTAATTATATATCTTATTTATCCAAAAAAGTAACCCGATCGACTTTACAATAGACACTGACATTTTCTCTCACTCTCATTCACTCTCTTCTTTATATAATATCTATATTTTTATCACAAATCTATAAAGTCAAGTGGTTTGACTTGACCACAACAACGTACCACGAGAAAATGGACCACAGTCACACAATTTAACATCTAAATTTGAAATTCTAAAGAAATAGGTACTCCATTCAACAAACCGCACAAAGCCGTTACCTTACGGTTAATTTATTCGAGGGAATTAATTAAAATGCGTTTCAGGTACGCCACGGGCTAATTTATCATATACCTATTCCATTTAATTTTATGCAGTAATATTCTTCACTAGATAGTATAAAACTAAGTCGCTATTTCCGTCCCTATTATCCCTATGTCCCTAAATCTTTAAAACATCGCAACGGATTTTGATGCGGTTTTTTTTAAATAGATAGAGTGTTTCTCCAGAAAGGTTTTAGTATATAATTTACTAGCTTTCCGCCCGCGGCTTCGCCCGCTTTGTCTAAAACATAATAAATTATATACTAAAACCTTCCTCTTGAATCACTCTATCTATTAAAAAAAAAACCGCATCAAAATCCGTTGCGAAGTTTTAAAGATTTAAGCATACATAGGGACAAAGGGACATAGGGACAGAAAAAGTGACTTTGTTTTATACTATGTAGTGATTATTAGGTTTTAGACGAAGCGGGCGAAGCCGCGGACGGAAAGCTAGTAATTTATATAATGTTGAACTATTTTGTTGAAGAATTAGGTTTGCAGGGAAACTGTTTTAAATTTTATTTTATGTATAACAAGCCATATTCAAGAAGCTCTTGTATTTTCATACTTTATTATTTTAATAAGGTCAGAAAGCACTTTCTTAGCATAAAGTATACATTTTGCCTTAATACATGTACTTTAGAGTTTTAATATTAGAGTGCACACTAAAATGAATTTATTATCATTCATAACTTGCCATCCTCTGACTTGAACTACTCAAGTAACAGATTTCCTATGTAAAAAGATAGTCTGAAAAGATCTCCACTAAAGGAAAAGGCGGTATTGCATTTTGCGGTATTGTTACATATTCCAGAAGCATTAAGGCCTAAGACTGGACACTGGACAGTCAAATAACTTCCACAGTTTAAAAAACATCTCTATACATTAATTGTAATGTCTCATACACACGTAATATTAGGGTTTCAAGCAATATTCAAAACCGTAAACAAAACAATAACAAAATTGTTAATTCTGATTAAACCCTTTACGGGACAATATTATCTATGATTTATACCCGGGCCTAATAAACCCGCACTAAATTATATTTATTATAGCTTCCTGACACAACACGATGACAACTATGCTTTGTAGTCTTTATTAACAGTCCTTTACTATGTGCTTAAATGGGTTATTCATTTTTGAGTAATATATCACGATATAGAAGATAGATCTTACAGGATATCCCTATCTAGTAAGATCTCGAATAAGCAAAAGTATCTATTTTAAAGGTACATGATAATATGACCACGTTTATATTTAAC
The DNA here is from genome assembly GCA_907164685.1 of Colias eurytheme. Lineage (NCBI taxonomy): Eukaryota > Metazoa > Arthropoda > Insecta > Lepidoptera > Pieridae > Colias > Colias eurytheme. The sequence goes on along the minus strand of CAJQZN010042016.1, from coordinate 74,909 downwards.
TAGCTTCCGCCCACGACTTTGTACGTGCATCCCCGTTTTTCCCCGTTCCCACAAGAATTTCGGGAAATCCTTTCTTAGCGGATGCCTACATCCTAACATCTACCTGCATGCCAAATTTCAGCTCGATACGTCCAGTGGTTTGGGCTGTGCGTTGATAGATCACTATATCAGTCACGTTTGAGTTTTATATATATAGATGAAATAGACTTGAAGATCTTTATTTAGCTTCTAAACGGTTTTTGTAAAGATCTTTCTATACTAGGTTTTTCTATATTGATTTGATTATTTATCGAATCTAAAAACGCATCTTTGTAATTTATTAACTAACTATTTACTCCCTAATTAAACAAAATAACATTAACCACTCAAAGTAAAAAAAGTTATTTTATATTCAGTGAAGTTTGAACGCTATTTATTTGGAAAAATAGCTACACAATTCATAATAATTACGGTTTGTGATACGTTTATACCGTGTTTATACCTTCACACATGGCAACACGCGCTTTCATAAGCTGTAATGCTTGTTCCATGACAATAGCGGACATTCACACCACCTTCTTTGTATACGATGCCATAATCAGATCAACGATGGTTTACGTCACTTTATCAGAAAGGAAAAAGGTATATAGGTATTATATGTTGGAGTAGAGACAGTTGATTGTTAGTAAAATATTTTAGTAGGTAATTATTGTTTAATACTGTATTTAAGATTCTGAGTTTTTCATAATATAGGGCAATGATAGTTCTGTTTTGTTCTCTGAATAATTGTACTAGAGTGGTAATCTACAAAATAAATAAATAAAATCAAACATAGTATTTCAATCTTATAGACATTTTTAGGTATTTATGACAAATCAATAAAGTACTGTTTTATAAATAAACAAAACTTGTTTTGTTTGTGTTTTGTTTCCACTTGTGTTACAAAATGAATTATTGCTTACACATAGAACCTTGAAACTGATTACGGGGCTTATATAGCGAACGTAACACCTTGTTCCATACAAGTTGTTCCGTAGATTGTGTCAATAATTTGGAAGTTTGGAATTTGTCTCAATAACAGGGTTGGAAGTTTGTGTAGCGTCACCATTGGTCGATAGCGACAAGTTTGCTAAACACGACGCCGTGTGGACACCACACGTTATGAGTTTGGCGGATGAGTGTAATATTTCTAAGCAATACTAACAATATACAGCTGAAGTTTGTTTGAAGGCGTTTATCTCAGAAACGACTGGACCAACTACAAAAAATATTTCACCGTTGAACGTGTACGTGAGTGCTATAGACCGTATAGGCTATAAATATATACGCCAGGGCCCAGGAGTAACGTTAAATCATATGCATAATTTTAAAATGACAAGGATCTTAAAAAATATTTTCAATATGTATATGCTTGTGCTTGTACGAAATAATGTGGTCTTAGATTTAAGATCACTTGATGAACAAGTAGAATCTCTGTTTCCTTCATTACATAATATACCTCATCCACTTCTTTAATTTAACCCACTATTTCAAACGCTTCATTCAAACCAGTTACCATATGACGTCATGCGCACCCCCGCCCGAAGTTCGCCGGTCCAACGTATGAAACTTACAGTATAAACTGCGAACTAAATGTAAGTGACATTAGCCTGTAACAATGTGCTCTAACTTCTGCCAATGCTAAGCTTCATTACCCGCCTGGGTGGTTTGCCATTTGTCACAGATAGATTAAAATATGGGCCGTATTTTGATTAGAACGCGCTTAATGATGATATACGTTGTGGCGTTTGATCGTATTTCTTCTGAAGTACTAAGATAGGAATGTGTACGGGTGAATCTGGTTCTGTACAGCTGAAATTATGCATAAGAAGGATAAGTGTGTGTTGTTTGTGTTTGCTATAAACATAAGTATGATATTATGACTGTTACTGTCCTCAATTATTATAAAAATTTAAGCTTTAAAAATTAAATAAGCTTAACAAATAAATCTATACTAATTAAGACGCAAAGGAGCGTAGCAATGCGGGTAAAACCGCGGGGCATAGCTAGTTTCATATCCTCCATGTCTATCGATCAACAAATACAATGATTTAAAAACATAACTTGTATAGTAAATTCCAACGTTTATATAAGTAATCTGAACTTAAAATTTAAATACATACCCTTATTGAGATTAAACCCCCAAACAAAGGAGACATTTAATGGTAATGTTTATCGAATTTTTACGTTCCTGTCCGGATCGGGAATCAAACCCGTTTACGAGGCAGGAGTTGTAAACGGCGGGAAACGACTCAGCTAGTGGCAGTTAAAAAGTTATACCGCTTCATCGATTATCCTTTGAACCTTTCAGTTTATTTCAATGTTCAATTTGAATTTTTATTTCTTAAGCGAAAAAGTAGCACTTATTGAAGATAACAATATTGCTTGTCATCATTATCATTCTACACAAAAAAATACCTACAAGTCAACTTATGAAGCACCACTTTGCTTTGCTCTATCTTATTTTATTTCTTGCACTTTTGATATGTACAACAAATTGTACTTACTAAAAAATTAGAACAATATAATATTATAAATTTCAATACTTCAGTAGAAACCTGTAAATAATCATCAGTATCTAGATTGTAAATTATAAGTTCACAAAGTATGCAGGTATCGCAACAAATAACTCGACCTATGTTTAATTAATAGTTCTGCAGACTTGAATACGAATGGTAAGTTATAACTAGTTTCTGTTTATTATCTAGGGCTTTTAACCGACTGTCCAAAAAAGAGGTATGAGAAAAATGATTATTTCCTAGTAATAGATTTAGGTATTTCGAAACGTTTTTATTAAAAAAAAAAAGGGCGTAGGGATGTGACGACCCCATCGCCCACGGTTGGAATATCTATTGTCTACGTGACAATAGATATTCCACCCGTGCAATCAGTCAACCCGCAGGACACCTTGTGGCGGGGTGTCGGGGAGTAGCGACCCCGCGGGAACCGAGTGCTCCCGGGGGAGGCCCCTGTCTTCATCTCCGGCTCGCCTTCACCGGCCGGACGGAGTGAAGCCTGACGAGGACAGGACCCCCACCTCTGGCTTGCCTTAACCGGCCGGCCAGAGTGGAGTCGCGAGAGCTTTTAGCTCGAAGGGTGGATGCGAAGCGTAAGTGGCGAGTGGGCACGTGATGCTGGACCCTCAGGGAGCGCGTGATCGTAGTTTAAAGTCCAGGGACGCCTCTCCACCCTTAGCTGCTCACAATATGTTGTCCCCTTGTCGCACTATTGCAGCGACTTATTTCGGGGGCCCATACAGTGAGAGGGCGAGTCACCACCTGCCAACATATTTTTACTTTCTTTTAGTAGAAAGGCAGGTGCCATAGTTTCCCATAGTCCTCAGTACCAGTCCATTTAGCATCCCAATCCATAGCCCAATCATTAAATTTCCATACCCTGCAATAGTCCTACATCGGCCGCGGACTGCCCAGGGCTGTATCTCTATAGTGCAGTCATGGGCAGGCTGCGGCTGGTGTCCCACAACACATTAAAATTCTCGAAAGGGCCTCTGCGTGTTGGATCCGTGTCCCCACGTAAGCCTTCCAAAGATCCGGGTACTGTCCTTCTGGTGGTACCCGAGTATTATGGAAATGAGAAACATAATAATAATATTTATTAGCAAATTTTACATTATTATTTGTTGTATGTATTGTTTTAATATATACCTAAAATGATACTAAGGAACGTTAACAAATGAAAAATTCCCCCTAGTTCCACAAATTAAATTCCAGAAATAAAACAAAATCGGACACAATAGATAAAATCTCTCGCAAACGAATCCCAAAAACAGTAACAACGGCCGTCAATTACGATCGCCAATCAGCCTCCGATACGGAACTCAAAATTAAATTTCAGCACAAACTTTGAGCACATCAATAATTAGCTGGAAATGGGAACTCGTTAATGACTATCTAAATTAGCCTAAATTGTTATGTAAGCGCAAATTTCGCTATGATGCGAGCGATTTCTGAAGTAATTTATCATGATAGATTAATTTCGTACGGCTCATAATATTTGCTTGTGTACGGTTGTGAGACGGTTGTTTCTGGGAACATGTACGTTTTGTCTTGTCGTTAACTATAACAGGCAACATTATTTTCGTGGATATATGAAGGAAAAGCCTGCTTGTACAAAATACTATCCTATCAATAAAAATAATCATTTAAATATATGTAATTTCTGTTGAAAAAGAATTTTTGCTTGTGAATTGTGGGCAAACATTTTGCGCTGAACTTAAGATGAGAGCAGTAAAACGTTTAGAACGTTAAAAAGAAAAAAAAACGTTTTAAGAAAGAAAAACTTCTTCTAAATCTCAATTTGCTTTCCAAAAAACATGCTATTAAGAAAATAAAAAAAAATCTTACTCCTAACCTTAATTTAATTAAAACATATGCACGCCTACAAAACATCACAATCTATAATAGATCGGTACACATTGCATCAAAAATAAAAGCAAGTTCAAGTTTCACTAGCCCATTACTAAATTGGATGTCTCTGAAAGGGGACAAAAAAGGGTCACTTCACTGATCACACTGTATGAATAGACTACATTGATATCGGTGTAAAAACCCCTAATGCCGTCATTTCTTTTAAGTACTAAATCGGTCTTTTGGTATTTGACCAACATATTTTTCGTATCTCTTGAGAGGCGATTTTTATCAATATCCAAATTGCCGTAAATCATTTTTATATGAGTTCATAATTTTGTCGTGTAGGACAGAATTGGACTATGAATTAGAAACTTAAGGTTTACGGTTAATTTGCGTTGGCTGTCTAGATTATCTTTGAAACTATACCTATAATATCGAAGAAGTATAACTAATGTTAAATTTATTTTTGATGTTTAAAACAAGCCTTGTTCAGTTTGATAATATTTTTTTGTAGTTTTTTACGTGTTAACGACCACATTTACCACATCTTGTTCGAAGTATAATTTATACATAACTAGCAATGCCCTGCGGTTTCACCCGCATAGATAGCGATATCGTTA
>CAJQZN010042016.1:56864-66901 GCA_907164685.1 Colias eurytheme | reverse complement strand
TACTGAAGATATGGGTGATTCTGATGATTATGGCCATCCGCCCATATATATTTGTTATTGTGGAATGTTTTGCTTTTAATATATCTGTTTGGATATCAAATGATAAACAAATATTCATTTTCTCATATTTAAGTTAGGAATGCTTGCTTCTCTAGTGCGTTTGAACAGAATAAGTGAGATATAGAGAGATAACATGATATTATGCTGAATAACGCACAAATATGTACTATGTTTATATTACTAGGGAAAAGTTTTTGCACATGTTTTAACTCCTGGAAATAATGAAGCTTATGCCACCATCAATAATTAACTAATAATCTTCAGTTCATGATTACTTGTAGTTAATGTTGATCAAGTAGTCCATCATCACAAACAGTTTATAACTATGTAAGTATTAAAATATTACCGCGAAAAATAACCTCTTATGAATACATACATTCACATTCATAACAAAAATTTATACAGAACTAGCTAACCACCCGCAGCTTCGCTCGCTTTGTCTAATACCTAATAAATTATATACTAAAAGCCGCATCAAAATCCGTTACGTAGTTTCAAAGATTAAAGCATACAAAGGGACATAGGGACAAAGAAAGCGACTTTGTTTTATAATATGTAGTGATATAAACCCCTGTTACAATTGAATAGAAAATAAATAAGCACTCAGCACGTGCCATACTCGTGATAAATATTACAACTCGTTAGACTGCCAATTAAAAACTGCAGCCTAATCAATAGCATTGCCTTCATTTGATATAAAATGTTTTAATCACTGTACGGATTGCACCTGCAATAACTGTGAAGTGATTTTTATACATAAAAGTAAGAGCTCAATTAATAACAGGCTCTATTATTATAATTTAAAATATTATATTATAAATATTAGGTATATATATTAAAATTAAGATTACAAATAGTAATTTAAATATCAGATCGATTTAAGGTTCAAAAAAGTATACGTAAAATACGTCCTAATTAGGACATGCTCTAAATAAAAAATTCTAATCTCAGAAACGTCGTATATGTGTGTAACTAAGTAATTGTTCTGGAGATCATTTCAAAAGGTAAATTAATTAATTTAAGCAATTATCCAATTAAATAGAGCTTAGTACTAAACAAGTCGTAGGTAGTACCTCGATTAATTTAATAATTAAATTCACTAATCGTCTCTTCGGAAATCTACACTGGATCTAATTGAAATGATAGTAATTTCTCAATTAACTCATATAATTAATACGTCATTTTGTAAGGTTCCAGCTTCAATTGAAAAGGCGTGGTTCAAGACAAGCGGTAGCGATGGAATAATTAATAAATTATATTGATCTTTCAACTTACTTGCTCATCCTTATTGCTCCTTTGGAAGAGAAAAGCAGAAAGGGCATTAAATATAGAACATAGTGAAAAAGGTTGACGACTTGTGATATATTATGTATTCTGTGTCATAATAATATTATGGCATAACGCATCATAGGATTGTATTTCCGTGGTGACCTGTTGTTGATAGAGCTGATAATGGCGTTAAAATTTTACTTCACCGTAATATTATATTGATTATACTTTCCACACTAAAGCTTCCATGTTAGAGTTCAAAGGCCACGTTTATAAAATAGCTTAACAGTGTTCAAACAAGTTTTCGCAAAATAATACACCGAACGCACCTTGTGTTGGAACTAAACTCAGCAACCTTTTGTACATTGTATTTAGGGCTTAGCACCGTTCTGCAGCCTATAAATTCCCAGATTATATTCATTAAATTTGTTCCTTTATGAAAACCTGCACTGGTTTATTATAATCCCGGATTAAGATCTGATCTAATTAACCTGCAGGAAAGGTAACAAAAATGAACTCGAGACGAAATTGTTTTCGAAGAATTGCTCCGTGAATTTTGAGTTCGAGGTTGGATTTAAAATAGGTTCTTTATTAATTAATGGCATTCTCTTTATATTTACAATGTTCTAGTGATATAAGGACTTTATCTTATAGTTGGTTGATTTATTTTTAAAGTTATAAGAATGAAATTGAGCAGAATTTAGTAAGAAATAACTGGTTTTTTATTTGATATATTTATGAGCAATATCATTAATTGAATATTGATTACTGTTAATACATTTTCATGTACCTAATTTATTATTAATTATTTACTTAGCCGCCAAGAGAGATTTCTAAGTAGAATGTTTATACATAGTTCATTAGAATACTTTTAATACATATAATTAGAATATTTTCTTGTAAAATTTAGATGGCATATAAACGGTAGACAAAATTCTTTGAAATTTATGCAATAACACAATTTTCTTGACAGATTTTTTGATGAAAAAGATATTATAATTTATAAAGTTGTTTTTCTTATACACTCATAGTATGAAAATTTATGATGTTAATGTAAAATAGCCATCGTATTTAACATAGGTACTAATATTATAAATGCGAAAGTAACTCTGTCTGTCTGTCTGTTACTCAATCACGCTTTAACTACTGAACCAATTTGCATGAAATTTGGTATAGAGATATTTTGATACCTGAGAAAGGACATAGGATAGGTTTTATCCCGGAAATCCTACGGGAACGGGTTTTTCTTTGAAAACGCGGGCGAAGCCGCGGGCGGAAAGCTAGTTTAATATAAAGCAGTTTTATAAAATGTTATTGACATGTTTATAAAATTCATGTATTCATATTTTTGCTTTCGACTTATAAATTGCAAAAATGAAAGTTGATTATAACGATGGCAGCACTATATTATGTATTATTGAGAAATGTATAATGGCGTGCTTACAATATAATTAACTTTTCAATGAAGGTTTCAGTTATAAAGTAAGGTTTCAGTAAAGAGTTATAATTAAATAAAATATTCCATAAACGTGGAAAAATACCTACTCGATACAGAATATTGGTGTGATTCAATTTTCTGTTAAGCATTTGTTTCCTAATTAACAAGCTTAAAATAACACGACATTATAAACGTATTTGAAAATTTATTTGAGAGACTAATGTAGATATTATTAAACCGTGTTCTGCAAACAATGGTCAGCTTGAATATTGTACTTACCTGAGCCTAATTTTAACACCATAGCGGCTTATAAAATAAGTCTCTGGTCGGTCACATACAACTTCAACTAGATAAATATATAAAGCAAGTAGAAAAATGTGGCTGTAAAATAACAATAGGTACCTGTCCTGTATTTGGGACTTTAATTTAACACAAGCTGTTTGACCTGGCTCCGTCCGGGATTAGGTGCGGTTTTTATTTGTAAAGTTTTAAACATCCTTACAGTTTAATTAGTTATTTACTGGGAGCAAAGATAAATGTAACGAAAAAGAAAATGAAAATCCGTTCAGCTGTCCTTGAGTAGAAGGTGAAACCGACTTTCTTATACACAGATTATCAATGGTAAATTAAACTTGAGCGTAGTTCACAATTTCCGCATCAAAAGTGAGTCGGTCACATGGAGGTTGCCTATTTTCAATTGAAAGAGGCTTTTATCGATGTCTGACAAACTAGGTCAACATTTTCAGCCTAACTTGTGACCCGATGCTGCGGTTAGCGTCTGAAAGGATTGCGTAAAAGTAACTAAATGTGGTACCGCTGTAAAAATACTGGACTCTCGAGAGATTTCTTTGTATTTGCTTCTATTTGGACAGGTTTTTGGTTGGTTTTTAGGTACAATATTCAAATCCATACTAATATTATAAATGCGAAAGTAACTCTGTCTGTCTGTCTGTTACTCAATCACGCCTTAACTACTGAACCAATTTGCATGAAATTTGGTATAGAGATATTTTGATACCCGAGATATGTCCTTTCTATTTATCCCGGGAAATAGGATAGGTTTTATCCCGGGAAATAGGATAGGTTTTATCCCGGAAATCCCACGGGAACGGGAACTATGCGGGTTTTTCTTTGACTGCGCGGGCGAAGCTGCGGGTGGAAAGCTAGCTATCACATTATAAGAAAGGTTGGAGTGGTTGGGATTTGATGGACGTTAATGATTCTGTTGAAGGTTTGAACATTATTTTATTCTGTACTAGCTTTTCGCTCGAGGCTTCGCCCGCATGGTCAAAGGAAGAGCCGCATGGTTTCTGGTCCCATGGAATTTGGTTAAACTTTTTCAATGTTTCAAACTTCATCTTCTTACCTTTCATCTTGATCGGTTCAGAGGTCAACAAACCATCAAGGCAGATTTAATTTCGCATTTATAATATTAAAGTAGAGATATAACGTAATTCATCGCCTCGTCAATGCACTTGTAGTGTTTCAGTGATCAAGGTATTGGAAGAGAGCATCTTAACATTATGAAAAGCACAGCTGATCCGTCCTTTTAATCTTAACAGATTAAATTCCAAGTGAAGAACGAACTAATCAGCCACCGAAGATCGTATCGTAAAACGAAAATTCTGACGTGCATATCAAATTCGCGGGGGACAAAGATATCTTTGTCGTAAAAGTCAGCATCGATTGCATCCCGTCTCGAGGGGTTAGGATCTGTTAACCGAACGTTGTGAGTAAAGCGAGATAACTCTGAATAAAAGTTTTCAAATGAACTCAAAATGGAATGCACCTTTGGAATTTTCGCCGGATCGAATGTTCCGGAACATTGTTACTTTTTTTTCGACTCGTTGGTTTTTAAACAACGTGACGTCTATTTATGAGATGAAATGTATGTTTGGATGAGGTGGTATATTAATGGATTGCTTGGTTGTCAAAATACAAGCTTCTCGTTCTATCGATTCTCACATGCGTTCCAATTAGGCGGGTCTCCACAGACCGAGTAGCCTCGCAAAGGAATTGCTGCGTGAAGTAGCTCGACGGCACATGTCATTTTCCTCGGCCGAGCCATGTCCACACTGACTAAGCTGCTTTGCGCAAGAATTGCTTGGCGAATCTGCTCCCTCTATTGAAACCCGCCTAGTCAGTTTTAAAAACAATTTTTATGCTTTTCTTTTTTATACTTCATGTCATTATTATCATACAATCATTATCATCAAATAATGTTTATTCAATGGTGAGCTTTGCTTTCCTAATAACTTGCATTCAGAAGTATTGAGCTAAATGAGCATATCAGGAGTGTGAACTGAAAATTTATTTGAAAATATTATATACTATAGATTCATTGGCAATATGAAATGAAAAAGATATTTTATGTAGTATGTACTTCAGTCGATTCAACACACTTCGCCAGCTATTATTGAATGAAGCCGACCGGGATGACAAATATTGACGAGGAAAAGAAAATACGATAGTCTTCCTATATAATATTATAAAGTACATATTTATTTATGAGTATTGAGTGCTCAGTTTTAATGATACAACTTGCATGGTTATTAAATTTTTAATTAAGATCATTGTAAGGTAATAATTTTATTTTATTTATTTAACATAACATAATATTAATTCTTAGATGAAATAATTTACATTGACGCAATCATAAACTCATTCAAGTTTTTCTGTGCACCATAAGCCCACAAACCGCTACATATTATGTTTTAATACTTATTGTTAGTTGTTAATCCTAATGAGGGTATTTAGAAAATTTTTAGTGACGAGCGACATCGGTAATCTTGCTGGCCGTGTAAACATACAGTATGCTCCTTTCGTGAATCTATAATTTTGTATTATTTGTATTTATATTTAGTTATTTATAATTAATAAGGTAAATAGACAGGTTACGTATATATTAAACTCGACCGAGTTTTTAATGTACATTACTTTAAATATTACCTTAATTATTTATCAAATTGAAAACATTAATGTAATGTAAAAGTAACTGGACATTAGGTATAGTTAGTTGATAATTTCCACATTTAACATAACATAGAAAACAATCCTTTATTTTCATTCGTATAAAGACGAATTTGGTATAGATTTGATAGAATTTATATTCGGTTATCATGACATTACTTAACTTTGATGTATGTTTGGAAAAGATTTTTTGAGTTAACGTGCTCGTATATCCAATTTTTCATATCATTACATGAACAGATAGGGACTACCTACATATTTTCATTGTGATTTTGAATATTATTTAAGTTTATTCTAATAAATAGGACTAATAGGTTGTCGTTTTATAAGCCTACTAATTCTGGTTACTCCTTTCTAGTTACTCTCTAGGGTCCCAACGTAGAAACCTTTTTCGGACCCATCCATACAAAGTGCTTACGAAGATGTAAATTTTCTTTATAGTTCTAAAAGCTATTTACATTCTTAAAGAAAAGACTAGGGATCGATTTAGTAAGTACTGAACATAATAGACCCAAAAGGTAACATAAATAATGAATTTTTTGAAGTTAAAGGTCGATAACTAAATAATTTTTATCATTTTCATTTCTTAGCATAGCATTGTGTGTATAATACACAGAGCTCTTATAAGCCTTGGACACAAAGGCATTACCTATGTACTGTTGACAGTAATGTGCATACACACCTTTACAACAGGCTTCCAATGATCTTGTTGATAGTGTACGTCTATTTACATCAGTTTAAGCGCAACGGTGCATTAACATCAAACGTAAATAGAGCTAGAGCTAGAGCAAGAGCATTCTTTCGTCATCTTTTAGTGTAAACGAGTACTCTTATTCAGTATTGTTCAGTATTAGAACATTGCATAGACTATTTTCGAACGCACTAATAACAACGAAAGAATGCTCTACGCCTGTTTACACTAAAAAAATTTGACATAGTGGGATTAGAATAAGTGTAGTATTCTAATACGTGGTATTAACGATTGAACGTACAATTCCTATACGATTTCCGTATAAATCTATGCAAGTCCCGGAGCATTGGTGATTCCCCCTCCAGCTGATAAGTCGGGAACGTGCCTCGGAATAAATCGCGCGTCGTGATCGGCATACCGGGGACAAAAATACTATTTGAATATCACTATTTGGTGCTCACAGTACGCTCACGTTGGAAACATGTGCTGTACTGAGATTTTTATGAAATACACAACATTTTGGAGAGATTTCTTGAGGAATAATGTATTAAAATACTTATAATCTCAATGATAAAATACCCTTTAATACTTTGTTAGTGAGCGGTGTTGTTAAGAAACAGAGGCATTTAAATGTATTTTTTAAGTCACAGCTATAAGATCTACAATAGAACGTAATAACTAAATTTTATCCTGTACTGTGCATATTTGTTATTATGTCATCATTAACATCTGTAATCACTAATGCATCTAATTATGGATGAATTACATCTATTCTGATAGATAAAATACATCTATTTGATTCCAATATAGTCCAGTATAGTACAATGCTTCTTTTGCCGCAGCGTTTTAGTTAGATACAAAAGAGCGCCATTAGCAATAATTAGAATGGACAGCCAATAAAACCTATTTAAAACCACACACTTATTTAATCAATCCCTAATATAACGCATTTAAAGATAAAAACTGGCAATGTCCGGTTACAAAGAAGAGAATTTATTCATAGTTCCCTTGCGAGGTGGAAATTAAGTGTCAAGCCAGAGCAGGATCATTACTGTAGAAGGATAGAGGAAATCGGAACATCAACAATGGACACTTTGAAATGGTCGTTTATTATCTTCGTTTGTTTCAAACGGTTCTAACGTGAAATAAATGATTTGATCTAGGTACTGGTAGTGTAAGTAGTAATACAATGGCTTTAGAATTTTTCGATCGGATTTCAACGGAGAGCGGAACCATTATTGCGATTCATTTAAGGATTTGGTGCTTTGGTACCGTGTCTGTTGTATATATTCTGTGTCTCAATTTGTTAGAAGAAAATATGTTTTATTAGAATTTACGTAATAAAAAGTTGATAAACAGATATCAGTTAGTTAATAACGTTCGTAATTACGTGTGTAAAAGATGAGCATAAAAATTTCATTTATTGTTTAATATTTTATACGTTAATTAAAGTATGTAAGTAAATGAATTAATATAGGTATTATAAAATGAAATGTCAAAGCCATTTATAATTAAAATAATAATACCTAATTAGAAAAGGTAAATATTTATAAATAACAAGCTTGTGACCTGAATTTTACGCTATAATATTAAAAAAGGAATAAAATATTATTACCTATTACCTAACATTAAAATTTAAAAGGTTACTTACTGGTAATGCTGTTATAACAAGTCGCTGGAGGCTTTTAACTACGTTACAATACATTACAGAGGGAATGTCTAGTTCGTTTTTATAAATTAAATCTTATTTTTATTTAGTTATTACTTATTATTATATTTTTTTTCGTGCTCATTTATAAAATAATAATTATAATGTTAGCACGTTAATGAAAGATTGATATTGTATTTTCAATGAACGAACTATTTGGTTCCTTATTAACTAAGAGACCAACGCAACTTCGTCTGCTCTTAAAATGGGATATTTTTCACATTTTTGCAAAATATTTCATTGATGCTATGCTTGTAACGGTGATAGTTATGTAGCCTTTCTCGATACACGAACTATTCAATACGAAATATTTAATTAATGTATTTGGTTGTTGATCATGGCTCATCATACAATGGACATTTTCAACACAGAGAAGGTACTTTCGTCGTCCTTTTGAAACATGTTTTTATTCTACAATTGTAGCAGTATAGGTAACAATGGTTTATTATGTTACATAATATATCTATATTATTGTTAATTACACATCAACTAACGTATCCACTATCGTTTGGGGAAAGCGTATTCCCTCGTCACAATAAGTTAAGCGTTGTTAGCTTGATTGACAATTAATGTTATAAATGAATTCCGGATATTTCTATATAATATTTTATACGTTTCATTTTCACGTGATTTTACTTGAGTATGATACATTAAAAAATTAAAGACTTTTAACCAATTAAAAAAGCGATTTATTCATTGTATTATAAAACCCGACGTTATTTTTGCGAATATAATTTTTTTCGATGTTTTTAATTTAGTTTGTATAATTATCGCAAATAGAAAAATCAGAAAGCCCCTTTGCTTTAAATGAAATCAGAAGCTCACGCTCTACTAAAAAAGGGATGATTTAATTAAACTTAACAAACATTAAAAATCAAAAATTCATTAATGCCTTACCCAGAATTGCTGACTTCGACAGATGTCCGATTTAAATTAATACAAGATTTCCTTTTCGTAACTTTTAATATCGCGAATTTTAATAAGACTCCATTTTGTTCTATTTCTTCCATCTGTATTTAGATTTATCGCTTGAAATTCCCTTTTTATTTCTATTTTGTTTTTATGAAATTATTGAAACGACAATGGAATAATTAGGTTATTTGTTTCTTTGTTAAGGATTTCAGACTCTATATTTTAGATGTGTTTTAACTGTATTATAAAAAAAAAAAAATATTTTACTTTGACTACTTCATACCATAGAAACTCTGTCTGTGTGATGTTTCCAACCATGTAGAATCATGGAAAAACATCGCGACCTAGTTTTTTTTAAAGAAAAGACAGAATTTGAAAGTTACGCTCTAGCTAGGTTTCTTCATATATATGTATCTTCATAATATGTATGCAACAAGAAACCAAATTAAACGAATATTCGCTCTAAGGTGAAGTGCGCTCAGTGCACATAAAAATAAAATAAGAAGATGATACAAGAACCACTATTATTAACGAAATCACATACGGAAATAATATAATTTTGAATTTGAGTTAATACACTTTCCCACATTCTGCATAATCCAATCCACAGTTAACAAGATAGCAATTGTACATGAGAGTGGATAAATTCGTTCAAAACTTAACCGCAGAGCGTGTCAGCAAGCCGGAAGTTTGAAGATACGAGCATGTTTGATTTATCCCCGTAACTCTGTTTACTGTTACAAAGTCAGTACGGAATGTGGGAGTATGATTGGTTATTGTTGCGAGTTAGAAATGTATACTAGTTGTAGTGGAAATTTACCTTCTTATGTAAATGCTCAATGACGTTTGAACTGTTCTAGACCTAGTGATGAAGGTTTCGATGATGGAACGGGGAACAATCCATCATCGGCGAGCGGGTGGCGTGAGCTCGTGTACAGCTTACGCCGCCCCGGGGTGGGCATTTGGTGGAGGGCCTGGAAACGGGCAAG
>CAJQZN010042016.1:39347-53864 GCA_907164685.1 Colias eurytheme | reverse complement strand
TAATTAATTTTCTGACTTGAATAACACACCAATTGGTACGTTATATTTTCTTTTTAGGTTTTCATCTCAGCATAACGAAAGTTTTAAACAATTTGCGACAAAACAGATTGTATAAAGTGACCACACAAGGATTTCCATTCAATAGTAAGAGAAAATAAGTCTCTCTTAACGCTATTAACAACGATCGTTCGCCCACAAATGTACGCTTCGTTACAATAAATTCAGAATGTCCCTGACAACGCATTCGGTTTTATCCCGTCTCGGCAATTGCATGCAGATAACCTGTATTCAGGTGTGAGGTGACAAGCCATTTATATTCAAAGACAATGTGCTTCGAGATCAATGGACCTGTATATCTTTGGAATTGCTTCTTCTATGGTTACTGTATCGATTTAAAAGCGGGTTTAGAAGTAGTGTTGACGATAGATGCGACTGCGACGCTACTACAATCGTGCATTTATTAAAAGCTAAAAGTATTTTGATATTTTTAGAGCAGTGGTGGCTCAGGTGTGAGACCTCGGACTTCGAATCGATAAGTCCGGGGATCAAGACCAGGCGAGCACGCAGGAATAAATTGATTTTTCAATTTATCTGTGCATGTTGTATCATCGCCACTGCTCGAACGGCGAAGGAAAGCATCGTGTACCCTCAAAGAAGGCCCGTGTCCCAGCAGTGGGAACGTATATGGGCTGATGATGATGATTTTGATATTTGATATTATGTTTTTTACATGTAAGCAACATAATTATAAAAGTATTCATTAAGGTTATACGGACCGTAACTTATTGTCTTATTACTTGTCTATTCTATAGCTATATTCTTCGACATACAAAGAAAAATATAAGTAGAGATACAAAGTAATGGATAAAGTTTCATTGTATCGTTTTACATATTATTATAATAGTCAATATAAGCCCAAACAACTGTTACTTGAATACAAACGAATTTAATTAATATTTAATACGAGCGGAACACGCTTGTCGAAGTATTATACTTTTATCCATTGTGGAATTAATAAGGGAAATAATATTTTATTTTCTACCATATATTTCAGTCTATACATTATTAATCCTGTGCGTGTTTAAAATTTAAAATATGCCAAAAAAACTCTGATAGGCGTGACTGTTCTTTCAAAAGACTAGTCATGATTATTTGTGTACTGTAATTCACTACACTTCGTGAACCATGATGTAATTGAAATCATTCTTAAACAGTAAGAGGACACGCTACTGCCGTAAGCAAGCTCTATACTACATAAACAAGAAAAAACTGCACAAATATTAAGAGAAAAGCGACATTATAAACTTCCAAAGATAAAACAATAGGCACTTTAAAACTAAAGTAATGGACGCGAAGTGCCTCCCAGTATTCAATAGCTTTCATTTATTTGTACTTCATTTTGTTCATTAGGCGTGGGCGTATTGGCATCTTTGCAAAAGTTACTCACATTTTAATGAGATTGTAGCTGGGGACTATTATTTCTTTTACATAGTTTGCTAATTAACGGGTCTCTTCGATAGCATTGAGTATAAATATAAAGATGGCTGTTTTTGCTATTTATACGTCACGTAATTACGTTATACGTTGATTTTTCGTTCATTTCATATGAAGATAGAGATGTTTTTAATTCTGTGTAGTTTTGGGCTTTTACTTGCAAATTAGATGTTCTTAATTATATTATATTGAAATGCTAAAAAAATTCCAATCACTAAATATTATTAGACATACATAGGACACATAAAATTGAGTACAGAGTCCTAAAGAGCAAACAACTGCACAGGCCTGTGTAAATAATTATTAGGAGATCCGCCTAATGATTGAAAAACTCGTTAAGTTAAAAAAAATACAAAGAGACGTCTAAGAGCTATCTTGAGCAGCTAGGCACAGAGCATAATTACGAGTTCAGAATAATCTTGAAAGTGTCGCCATTCTTGTACAGATTTCTGTCTTTAAACTTTTACAATTATTATAATAGTATGGATAACCGAGTTATAAATACAGAAGCGCTATCCGTTCTATATCTAGTTTACCACAAGACGCTAATTACAAACTTGAGTTAAAACTTTGGTACAAGAAATCTTAACGCTGTTATTTCTAGACAAGGTCTCGCTTTGAACTGAAAAGTCAATAACCTATGAAAATAATTACAGTCCTGTTAAATGATTTTAAATTTTATGAATTGTGTGACTTGATTATACTGTTTATCTATACTAATATTATAAAGCTGAAGAGTTGGTTTGTTTTAAACACGCTAAACTCAGGAACTACTAGGTCCGATTTGAAAAATTCTTTCGGTGTTATATTCCATTTATAGAGGAAGTTTATAGGCTATAATATATTATCACCCTAAAACTAGCAGGAGCGGAGAAATGCGGGTGAAACCGCGGGGCACAGCTAGTTAAAAATAATTTATTACCATTTCACCACAGCTTGAAACTGAGTAAAATGTGTAACTTCGGTTGTTAACCCCTGTTGGTATTCGTTGTTGTTATTTTTTTGTATGATAATTTCATGCATACTACATAAGCATGTATTGTTTCTTTTCAGAAACAGCAAAGGACTCCAACTTCTTAACCTGCAGTTGAACTAGCGAAATACTATATAAGTTTAAGCAGATCTATTGATTACAAAATATAGAGAAACATTTACAAAACATTGCTTTGATAGATCCTGAATAGGCCCTGTTTCAATGAACAGGTAGATGATGTAATTCTTTTCAAAAGCCGAGACGAAAAGAAAAACAAAGTGGCAAGTTACAAGAACTACGCAAAGTTTTTAGTTTTTACTGTAAAAGTATTCCTTTATTCGACACTCGCTTTTTATTATCTATGTCGTTGTAAAAAGTTAAGGTGGAAATGGTGAAGTTCAAAATTTAGTTTCGTCTTAAAAAGTTACTCGTAAAGATACTATGGTCTTACATTAAATGAGACGCCTTATGAAAGTATGCTTTCAAATTTTGTACGCTTTTATTTACATTTTGTCCGGTTTATTCTGTGGATTTATGATTAACGGTGCTATTTCAGAGTTAGAATAGCGAGCAGTAGTATAAAATCCCTGAACATATTTTTTTATGGTTAGGATTGTTCGTATTAATTGTAGAAACGAGGAGGGTTTTATTTCAGATGTTTTGGTTTATTTTAATAGTAGATAATATTAGGGGTACATCATGACAACAATTAAATATAAACGAAAAAAAAATCGATTTTCTAAGTGGGTGTTATAAGCGATACAATAATTTTACAATTGTTTAAATACACTACAAGTATTTTACATTTCTTGGTTAAAATGTTAGACAGAATGAGCAAATAGAGAACGATTCATAGAATACAAATGTGGTTAATTGATTGATTTGTATTAACAAAGACTATAGATCTAATTGCATGAATATAATTCATGCCCACAATAAATCAAATTGAAATAACAAAAAGCAGAAAAGAAAAAAATGTACAACAAATACAATTAACTCCTTCAAATCTGCCGCAGAAGGGTGAACTCAGCATTGCCTTTGAATGTTTTGAGTCAAAGCGGCTCTAATTTTCAGTATAACCCGTTTGTTAGGGCACAATTTTGTATTATTTTCTCTTCTGATTACCTCTATTGCGTCTATTCTTTGGTTTTTATAGGGATTTTCCTCTTTCTACGTCTTTTATTGTTATAATCAAGCTGTGGAATACAAAATAAATCTACGCATAGGACTATCTTCCTCGTAGAAACAAACTGCACTATTTAAAAAAAAGATACTAACAATTCCTGGATGAATAGGTATTATACCTGCATTGCAATTTTGCTACTCATGCCTTACTCATACTGTTCCTTTTTTCTTTTTTTTATTATCACATGCTTCTTTGTACAGACATATATAACGCTCATCATGTTGTCAATAATTATGGCAAATGATGTAGTACTTACTTACTTTAAAAAAGCGTTTATTCTGTGATTTAGTAAATATAGATAAAAAAATATTTGTGATTTAGTAAGTTTAGTTAGTTATAGTTAGTTTGACATACTTTACTTTTTTCGCGATTAAAACAACGTCGTAAAGAATCATGCATCGTACTTGCGTTTGGGTCCAAAGGTCAGTTCTAATTAGTCCAGCATCAGATCCAAGATGACCGCAACCATCCGCACACAATCTGTCTGCTACCATCTATGTTACATGTCATTTTGAATGCGGTTTCTCAATCGATATCTAATCTGTGTATTTGGGACAGTAATTGGTTAGATCATTCGCATGTCACTTGCAGTTCTCCAATTTCTTTAGTACTTGGTAATTATGTGTATTTTGAGCAGTTGTGGCTAAATGCATGTATTGAGAATTGATTGATACTCATTTCAGTAACTGGCTCGTGGCCGTTAAGTTTCGACTCAAAAGTTGAGGGTTAAAATTAATTTTTCATGTATCTACGATATTAAAATTGTCATTTCTTAAATCAGCGGTTTCGAACCTCTAAAACTAAAATAAACTGAATTGTGAGCAAATTGGTACTGATAATGAGCAAATTATTATCGTAATTGTGTAGCGACGATTTGTCTAATAGTAATAATACCCAAATATTATAATAATAAGTAATACAATGAAAGTTTTCAATGAAATTCCCTTTTGATTTTTTGTATAAGTATTCAGAATAATTTAAAAAGTCACGCATAATAAAAGCAACTGACTCACTTCTGAACGTACACTCGAAAACATTGTGATCTGAAGCATGAACGTTTTCCTTAAATAACGTAATTGAGCATTAAAAGGGATTTTGGTTATTTATTCTCTAAGTAGGCAAAATGTATAAGTTTTTTTTTATAATAACATTACTTGAAATTTGTAACGATAGCAATATTTATAAACTAGGTATATAATATCTAATAACGTATCTCTAAGTTATGTAAATAGACATTTTTGTCATAGTATGTACTAAACACATTTTTCTTAATCTAAGTATACTAATATTATAAAGAGGAAAGGTTTGTATGTATGTATGGTTTTCACGCATAAACTACTGGACCGATTTTGATTAAATTTGGCACAGATAATCTTTAGACCCTGAGGAAGAACATAGGCTACCTTTTATTGCGAAATATGTACCGCGGGCGAAGCCGGGGCGGACCGCTAGTATAATAATAATTAGAAGTCTATAATGCACTATAATATATAATAATATAATTGTACCGGGATTCGCCTTTTTTAATTTTTATAGATTAGAATAAATTAAATGTTATAATCAATATTCTTTATTCCTATACATATTGTGTGTTTTCATTTCATTAGAACAGAAAAACAGTAAATAAAACAAATTTTTACATTCGCTTTAGATCATTTGTTAAAGAATATATTACTTTAAACTCGTTAAGATAAGAACGCGATTCGTGAATAATTTTCAACGAATATATGAATTTCAAATTGTTTCATTCATTATGAACCTTATGCTTTATGCATTAAATTTATCTAATTTAATAAAATTCTTTGAGTTTATAGAGAACTAAAACCTGTAAATGAAGTTCTGGAAAGTATTGATAGGTATAATAAATATTCTTAAATAGTGAGGAAATTAAATCAATACATTATAGGTACAAAATTTCCCTTTATTTTGTCTATGTTGCGCTTGAAATAGAGTAAGAGATTAGACTATCGAGATAATATTTATATTTTCAACTAGGTAGCCGTCCGAAAACGTACTCTCCATAAGAACCACCCTCGTACTTCAAGGAATATTATAAAAAAATAATTAACGAAATCGGCTCAGCTGTTCTCAAGTTATGCGCTTCATTTTAAATGGACTATTAACAGTTACATAATATGTACTGACACAATATTATTATTATTCGGTCAAAAACTCCAAACATTCCAAATAAACACAAAAACATAACGCAAATTCGTAAATCGTATAAAATTTATAAATCGTTTTTATAATTATGAGTTCGCTTCGCTGTTTACGAAAATATTTAATACTGTTATCGTTTTCGCCATAGGTGTTGTGATTTATGGCATCCAATAATAAGGGGCAAAAATTTTGACAGCCACGTACTGAAAATAAACGAGCGAGCTTGTTTACCCGCTTTTAATGGAAAGATTTTCATTTCAGATCACGATATTTGGAAGGAAAACTTCTTAATGTTTAATTCTTTTTCGTAATATGGTTGGTTGTAGGTATCTGATTATAATAAAAACTGATTATTTATGTAATGAAATAACTTTGGACAAGTTATGTGTTGTCAAATAAAGGAGATACAAATAATATGTCGAATATAAATAATACAAATACATTGCAAACATCAACACAAATACCTGCTCTATATAAATTCCTAATGTTACCTATTCTTAATTTTACTTTATTTACAACTGTTCACTTGTGTTATAGTATAGGCTCTACCGATATACAGTTCCATGGTATTACTAACATAATATTATATACCCAATACTCATAAACTCGCACATAATAATATGTTATTTATCTTCCATATAATATAATTAATTTCGGTGCAGTTTCATTCCAAACAAAACATTATGAGGCATAATTCGATACACTGAAATAATAGAACTGCAATTCCATGTAATTGTACACAATCAAGATTAGATAGGCTAATTAGCCATGCTAATGCTGAATAAACTATCAATATCAATTATACACAAATTATGTCTAAACATGTTAATTAAACTTCACGAACAAATTATTTAGTTCCACATAGTTACGCTTATAATATGTAATAATTTGCATAGCAATTGACAAATCTGTATTCAAGACTCGTGATTTGGAAAGTTAACTTGTTAATGGAGTAATTATGAGAGAACTGTAGTGTTAAGAATTGTTAGAGAAGTAGCGTGCATGCAGGGAAGCTAGTATGACAATAATAATCCTGATTATACACACGTTCCTTATTATTGTGGGTATATAATATGCTTACTCTTTATCCGTCTTAGTTGGAGTCGTCATAGCTGATAAGCTGTGCTGTTTATCAGCTATAGTGACTTACACTATTGATATGTATGGCAAAGATAATGAAAGAAAGGAAGCAAGTTTTAGATAATCTTAGAAACTCTCACTACCTAATCAATAAGAACTCCTCTTGAATATATTTAATACGCAATGATTAGTTTGAAAGAACCTTTTAGCGATGCAGCATTATAAGGAATGTTTTAAAATATCATATATTTGAATTGGCTTTGATGTCTAATTAGAGGTAGTTGGGCTTTTCCACTCCACTTTGTTCATCTAAACCCAACCTGCAGGACACGTAGTGACCGAGTGATTTCACATCAAATCTAGTAGCTTCATTTTTAATATTCATGAATGTTCATTGACTAGTTCCGAGGCTCCAGTTGGACATTATGAAGGTCCATAACAGCTATTACTATGCAAATTGGAATTCTGTGCGTATGACACATTCGATATTGTTGTTGATTATGTACTACACTGATCTAATCGACACGAAATTGAAGTCGCTTTATGATGTACTAGTTTATGAGTTTAGTAATAGTATAGCAGGGTAATTGGGGCGGTAATTTGGAGTTTAAGGAGGATAATTGGGTGGCTTTGAATTGTGATTATTGGAGATGAGGGTTAGATATATAAAGACGCTATGTATAGATTATCTATTTTAAGGATTATTACCTGACGAGTGATTGAGTTTACTGTATTATATTTCAACAGTCTATTAAGTCTGTTAGTTATTCTGTCTAATTGTACCACATTTTATCGACCATATTATAGTGCATATATTCCAGTAATTTTCATAATAATACAACGTACAAACTTTAGACTACGATACAATTATTGTGATTCTTAAAAACTTCAGAGACACATTTTGAACATATTTAAAGAGATACAAATTCAACGCCTTGTACAAATTTTCATTACAAACTTGGTGTCTAATTGTCTACATTATGAAAATTTCGTTCTAATGGCATCTTAAAACTTTTAAGAGTATGTTCACCTTTGATCCTAAGCCTAAGTTAATGTAATTAAGTTTAAGTGCTTATTTGTTTCATTGCACTGGGTTTCGTTGCAATAATTGGGTTTTGAAATAACTTTATTTTTTTTTAAGTCATAAACCACGTAAAATTAAACGCTATATTCTATGATCATATCAATAAGCGCATAAATTTAAAATCAACGATAACACGTGTCGAAGCAAAATATTGTTTTTCATTTTCTGTTTCATTAAATTACCCGTTTGGTTATTGATAAAATTATAAATAATTACCGAAACGAACTTGCTATAATTAAAGTAATGATATATTCCGTATTAATATTTAAGTTAAATGTCACATTTTCCGTGTATCATTACGTAATTGCGTTGGAACCGCTGAAAATTAGTGACGTTGACGTGAGTTGAGGTTGCTTTTTAATCAGCGCTGCAGCGAAACAGAGATCATTAATAATGAGAAGTAATATAAAATCGTAAAGCGACACATTCGCTTGTTTATGTTTGTCGAGACACGAGCATACTGCAGCACGTAGTACCCACTAGAACCTTTTACGTTCGACACTTATCGTGTTTATAAATAGTAATAAATCTAAATATAACTTTATGCTTAGATTAAAACTGACTCTATTTAAGTTTAATGAAGTACCGTTTTAAATATTTTATGAAATGTTTGTGTCCCTTACATTTTTAACTACTATGTAGATAGAGAGCTCGTAGATCTTCACGTAGACCGTGCCTACCAAAGAACAAATGTAATATTTATATGGTTAATACTTTACCAGATAAAAAATCCTATTTTAGTTTCTTGTTCACTGACTGCCATACTATATTCATAAACTGTACTTTATTCATAATTATAGTGAAAATACCTACAAGTAAATAGGAGGATTAAATAGCAGTATAAACGTAATAACAACATTTTATGCTAATGCAACTAGTAGCTATATAATTAGATATTACAACAGTCAAACCAATTTTATTAGAACCCAAAACCTACGATGCAGACGAAATTCTTAGACAGTTATCTACTTCGTTGGATAATCAAAAGTTTCTAGACAAACTCTATCTAGCCTTATCATTTCAAAGATTATGGTAACTCATTATAACTTCTTAAAATATAGTTTGGGTGGATAATCATATACATTAACGTACTTTTCAGAAACATGGTTTAATTTGCAGTCCAGTGTAAACATATTAATTGAATAGATTCTAGGAAGGGTCGATTGAAAATGGGTGGAAATTTATAAAATTATTTGTCGTATTAGAAATATTAGTGGTGTATTAAATTAAATCCAGCAATGAACGATTGATGAGATTTTTCCGTACTATCTATATTGTAAAAAAATGCAAATTTAACTATTTACGTGCGAGTACGACGTACGTTGTGCAAAAAGTATGATCGAGTCCTTGTTTACGTCTATTACAGTTTTTTTTAACTTTTATAGTTTTTTTTTTTATGACAGAGCAAGCAAAGGGGCAGGTGGGCCACCTGATGTTAAGTGGTCACCACCGTCCAAAGACACTTGTAACAAACCAATATAATAAACTATCTTTCCACCCGCAGCTTCGCCCGCGTAGTCAAAGAAAAACCCGCATAGTTCCCGTTCCCGTGGGATTTCCGGGATAAAACCTATCCTATTACCCGGGTTAAAAAGTAACCTATGTCCTTTCTCGGGTATCAAAATATCTCTATACCAAATTTCATGCAAATTGATTCAGTACTTAAGGCGTGATTGAGTAACAGACAGACATACAGAGTTACTTTCGCATTTATAATATTAAGTATGGATGTAGAATACCCGAGAAGTATAAAATGATATGCTTTCGTCATTTGTAGTGTATGTTGGATATTCAGTCGGTCCGATCAACCTATAACATGATCAGTGCATTGATGGCAGTACGATAAGGATATTTAGTTTCATGACGCGCAGGGTCCTATATATAAGCAGTTTCCAACATGCGCAAACGTTGTTAAGTCAAAATTGTTCATATCAAATAACACCTCGGCCACAGATTATCAAAGAACATAACATTATCTCATGTATACACACAGTTGTATCTAACTTCTATGAAACACAATGCCGCGGTTCCACTAAGATACAACAAACAAAGGCTTATTGAGCCGTATTTAATTTTAGAAGACGTGAAGTCAAGGTGCCCTTAATTTCTCTTACGCATTCAGTTTCACGCACACAAAAGAATCAGAGTCAACATTAAACATTTGCTCAACACATAGAAGGCAAATTTCATTTCTGAACGCGGTTCTCGTTTGAGATCTAACTTTCCTCATATTTTATTAAAGGTTCGTTATTTTTACTTTGTAATGCCTACTTTGTACATATTGTTATAGTTTCATGAACATTTGGTTGTGGAATTGTGCTAATGTTATAATTTATGATCGCGTAACGGTTTATAAGTAGGTATTACGCGCAAAATAGTGTTTATCGATAATAATTCTAGAAGCCCTTTTACAAAAAATTCTAGCCCCTAAGAGATATGGCTCTCTTGGAATTCAAATACAATACCTCGACTTATATTGAAATGATTTATTGTAAGAGGGCTACATGAGAAACACCTATATCTTTCTTTGCGAAAACTTTATAATATTAGCGAATAATAAATTAAATATTTTCTTTTCAGCGTTGAACAGTCGTCTGGTACACCGTTACTATAATGCCATAAAGCAGTGTTATTTCTTTTGTGAAAAAAAATTGGTTGTCTGTAAAGTCGGTTTACTGCCGATAGTGACAACGTGACAACGTCCGAAAGAAGCACATTCTTTGTCGCTCGTTCCGCGCTCTCGCTTGCACTTCAAACCTAACATGGCACGCCTCAGAGTGAGGTAACGCGGCATGAGTCATGTTTTTTCGTGCGTGCAGCCGGCTCTATCGAATTATAAGACGTTGTCACGTCAAAAATGACGGAACTAAATAGGTCGTCTACGTTAATCGCTATCAATTTCTACGCTGGATATCTATATATATAATAAAACTAAGTCGATAAAATGTGCGTGCCGATAAAACTTAAAAAGGAGTCCCGACACGATAAAGGGACTTATGTGGTGTGATAGCCCTTTATCCCCCCCTCGAACAAGAAAGTTCCCGTTTTAATCTAAAGGGCATGTTTTTAAAGATATAAGGGACTTTCCGACCCTTCAACTTGGAAATTAAGTGCAGTGGCGCCATCTGTTATCGAATATTTGAACTTCGGAGACTATATTACACTCTAATAGACATAGTAGTCTCCATAGTTGTGAGCCATTGCAGCATGTGTAGTAGTGGCGCGAAATTTAAAATTCCAATTTCAATAAAATCTTAAATTTAAATTTTGTGTATTTATACGTCATTATTTAACGTATATTTTGGAGTTAAAGCGACATAATTTTAGTTATCCAAATTAATTCTCAAAATATTAAAAAATTTAGGTTTTTAAATTTCGCGCCTTTACTACATACGCTACCGCTACAGAAGCTAGAAAGTTCCCGTTTTAATCTAAGGGCGTGTTTCTAAAGATATAAGGAACTTTCCAACCCTACATAGTGGCGCCATCTGTTATCGAATATTTGAACTTCATTCAGGACAACGATTGTTTGGGTTGCATTTCCAAAAGCGTTGCGAGCAAATTTCAATAAAGTCTTAAATTTAATTTGATGCTATAATAAAGTTATTAAATTTTGTGTATTTGTACGTCATTAGCTAACTTATATTTTGGAGTTAAAGCGACATAATTTTAGTTATCCAAATTAGTTCTCAAAACCTTAAAAAATTTAGGTTTTAAAATTTCGCGCTTTTAGTACAAATGCTACCGCTATAGAACCTTTTATTATGGCGGACGATAGTGACCAGAATACTCTAGAAGGTGTGAGAGAGAAAATATTTTCAAATTTTCTCGAATATTCTAGAGCCTAGCTCTCTGAATATATAAGAGCCCGGTGTCGCTCACCAGAGTTAGTTTAATTTGAACAGCGAAACGAGCGATTTCAAAACGAAAATAAGAGAAGTTATCTGTGAGCCTTTATTTAGAAGTATCACGTGTGAGTATTTTTAATAGTGTGTTTAATTAACTCTCGATTTTGAAACGAAATAGAAATAAGTTATTTGTGGGTTTTTTTCGTGAAATTTCCCTATAATATTAACAACATGTAACCCATCAAACCCAAAACAGCTATGGGACTCTTTCAAAAGGAGTATGAGTGATGATATATTGTACCAAGTCCGACAAGCTAATCCTGAACTGACTATAGAATTCAATGACGAGATCTTCAATGAAACACTCATTCGCTTAGAAGATAAATGTTTAGCAATAAATAATCAAGCCTAAGTAGAACTTGGAATGCCAGCACCACAAAGAAATGCTTTTAGTGTGCTAAACTACGAAATTATGAAGGAAAAAAGTTACAACATCAATCAACTACTTGAATACAATGCTCACAACTCTCAATGACAATAAAAAAAAAGTTTACGACGTTATAATGAGCCGGATAAATAACGATATTGGTGGAATTATTTACTTGGACGCACCAGGAAGCACCGGTAAAACGTTTCTCATAAATCTAATACTGGCGGAAATACGTGCTAAAAAACTCATCGCACTGGCACTAGCATCATCTGGCATTGCAGCCACACTTATGGAAGGAGGACGATCTGCCCATTCTGCCTTACAACTACCATTGAATATAGCCGAACAACAATTCCCGGTATATAAAATTTCAGGAAAATCTGGACGTGGTAAATTCTAAACCAAGCTAAAATTTTAATCTGGGATGAATGCACCATGGCCCATAAAAAATTTATATAGAAGCCATGGACAGAACATTATAAGAATTGCGAAAAAACTCTGAAATAATGGGAGGAGCTCTACTCATACTCTCAGGAGATTTTCGACAAACACTTCCAGTTATTCCCAAGACAACATCAGAAGACGATATCAATGCATGCTTGAAAAAATCACATCTCTGGCTACAAGTCCAAATACTGCAATTAACAAAAAACATGAGAGTTGAATTATCAAGAGATGAAACAACAGCACAATTTGCTAAAATACTTTTACAAATCGGCGAAGGTACATGTCCTACTGACCAAACGACCGGCCTCATTGAACTTAACAGTGATTTCTGTAATATAGCCACTACTGAAGACGAACTAATCGACAAAATTTATCCAAATATTATTCAGAACTATACTAATGCAGAGTGGTTATTTCAAAGAGCAATTTTGGCCACTAAAAATAATATTGTTGACGATATCAATTTTAATATTCTGAAGAAAATACCTGATGAAGAGAAAATATATAAATCGATCGACACGATGGTATCTATTGAAGAAAGTGTCAACTTCCTCACTGAATTTCTAAACTCTTTACAAGTACCAGGAATGCCATTACACTGCCTTCGTCTGAAAATTGGAACTCCAATCATACTACTCAGAAATCTCAACTCCCCAAAATTATGTAATGGAACTAGAATGATCGTAAAACAGCTATCGAATAATATCATTGAAGCTGAACTTATTTCTGGAAAGACCAAAGGACAGACAGTATTTATACCTAGAATACCACTGATCTCTTCGGAATTGCCATTTCAATTTAAAAGACTGTAGTTTCCAATAAAATTAACCTTTAGTTTTACAATTAACAAAGCGCAAGGACAATCTTTAAAATATTGTGGCATTAACCTCAAAGAATCCTGCTTCTCTCACGGTCAGCTATATGTAGCTTGCTTCAAGAGTAGGAAATCCGAAAAATTTATGTATATATACTCCGGACAATAAAATGAAAAATGTTGTTTATAAACAAGTATTGTAAATAATGAGAAAACGTTTTCAATAAATTTTTTTTTTACTTTTTACGTCATAGTTTATTTTTTTATTTCGACTCTACCACGTCATCTCATATCAACTCCCGGGCGAAGCCGGGTTTTTTAGCTAGTAATGCTATAAATCATAGTCATATCATCTAACTATAGACCGATCTCGTTGGCCACGATATTGGCGAAAGTGTTGGACGGTTTGCTGGACAGATATTTATGCAAACACCTTAAGTTGGACGAGGCGCAGTTTGGATTTAGAGCCGGCTCGTCTACCGAAACTGCTATTTTTGTCTTAAGCAAACTGTCCAATACTACACAAAGAGGAAAACCCCCGTATATGCCTGTTTTCTGGACCTGTCAAAGGCCTTCGAGATGGTGTCGTATGATCTCCTTTGGCAGAAGTTAAGGAATAAAACGGAGCTTCCAGAAGAGTTAATTGGTCTTTTTGAGTATTGGTATGGCCACCAGATTAATGCAGTGAAGTGGAATAACGTGTTCTCTGAACCGTACGGGTTGGAGTGCGGAGTGAGGCAGGGGGGGTTGACGTCTCCTCGGCTCTTTAACCTTTATGTGGATGAGCTGATTGGGGGGCTCAATAGAACTGGTGTCGGCTGCTCGATTGACGGTAAATTTGTCAACAATTTAAGTTACGCGGACGACATGGTTTTGTTGGCTCCCTCAATCAGTGCGTTAAGAAAACTTTTAGAAAAGTGTGAAGAATTTGCCGTGGCCCACGGGCTCAGATACAATGTTAAGAAGAGTAACCTTTTAGTGTTTCAATCTCGTGGTTTTAG
>CAJQZN010042016.1:3227-14347 GCA_907164685.1 Colias eurytheme | reverse complement strand
CCGTATGTCAAACTAGGTAAAATACAGGTATCCATCACTATTCTCTTTAATCCTAGGTGGTAGTCTCCTTTTAAAATTTCTTTTTGAGCCCAAAATTTTTTCCACGTCCCATTAATTCTTCTATCAACTTCTTCTTCATTACAGTTTTCGTTAAATGATACTAGCTTTCCTAGATATATGTAGCTGTTAACATATTCGATTTGATTACCGGATACTTGTATTAATTTAGTTCGAGAATTGGTCATTATTTTAGTTTTTTGAAGGTTCATATGTAGGCCTACTTCCTGGCTGGAGTTCGATAAGAGTTGTAACATTTGTTCTAGTTCATTGGCTGAGTTAGCAAATAGAACTATGTCATCTGCAAATCTTAGATGACTAAGATATCGGCCTGAAATCCACAGCCCTTTGTTTTTCCAGTCAATACTCTGGAAGACATCTTCCAATACTGCGATGAAAAGCTTTGGCGATAGGGGGTCGCCTTGTCTAACTCCTCGTCCGATTTGTATCTCTTCTCCTTTGTTTTCTAACCGTATTCTGCTTACACTATGAGAGTAAATGTTCTTTAGAATATTTACATATGTGGTACTTATTTTGCATGATTCGAGCGCTTTCCAAATTGAACAGTGAGTAATGGAGTCGAATGCTTTTGAGTAGTCAACAAAAGCTACATAAAGCGGGTGATTGAACTCTTTATATTTCTCTAGTACTTGGTCTAATGTGTGAATATGATCTATAGTTGAAAAGGCCGAACGAAAGCCTGCTTGTTCAACTGGTTGTTGAGAATCTATTAATGGTGTTAATCGACTCAAAAGTATGGATGTGAAAAGTTTATAAATACTAGATAGAAGGCTAATAGGTCTATAATTAGCAATATCTAATGGATCTCCTTTTTTATAGAGCAAAACTATCTCTGAGCTGTACCATTGTTTAGGTACATTTTCGGTTTGAAGTACTAAGTTATAAAGTTGTGCAAGATATGGAGTGAGTACTGGTGCACCTATTTTTAAAGCTTCATTGGTAATATTATCTGGGCCCGGACTTTTATCAGATTTTAGTTTTTTGATATGTTTTAATACTTCGTCTTCACTAACAAATTCTTTTACGATATCTTCCTTATGTTGCGTACTCAAGAACTTTTTCTGTGTATTTTGGATCATTCTTTCTGGTTTCTTATATAATTCTTTATAAAATGAAGTTGCGTAGTTAATGATATCCTGACGCGTTTTAGTTGTCTCTTGCTTTTTATTTAATTTAAGTATCCAGTCTTTATGTGTAGTAAGTTCTTTGTTAGCTCGTTTGATGCTTCTGTATTTGTCTAAGTTTTTCTCTATAATTTTGCTTCTATGGTTTTTGTAATCTCTTGCTATTTCTTTATTTGATAATTTAAACAATTTTTTTAGTTCCTCTTTAATTTCTTTTGTTTTATTTTTAGTTTTTAATAATTCTGTTCGCCTGTTTAGTAGATTTATTGTTGATTCGCTTAGTATGTTAGTTTTGTTGTCTCTGTTACTAGTATTAGTATTTATAACGCTTGTTGAGATTATGTTTTCTAATTTGTCGTAGAAATATTGTATGTTTTTTGCATCATGATTGAGATTTATTTTATTTTCTAAATTTTGTTTCAGTAGCTTTATATACAACATTTTTTCTTGGTCAGTTGTAGGCAATTTATGTTGGGATCTGAAAGTTTTCCTGCTCAATTTCGGTATTTTTAGTGAAAGAGATGCTCGTACTAATCTATGGTCTGACGGATAGGACAGGTTATTCAGAACTTCTACATTATTTATCATTTTAGGTTCATTGCACATAATAAAATCAATTTCGTTTCTCGTTCTGTGGTCTGGCGACACCCAAGTCCATCTCCTATTGTGCCTCTTTTTAAAATATGTGTTCATTATAAACAGTTTTTGTTCGCAAGCATATTGAATTAATCTTTCACCTCTAGCATTCCGTCTCCCATATCCAAATTTACCCATTACAAAATTTTCATGACTAGATGGTTGTCCTATTTGAGCGTTGAAATCTCCCATTACCAATACAGTTTTGCCTTCAATTTCCTGGGCCTTCCTAAGATCGTTGTAGAATCTATCAAGTTCTTCCTCGCTCGCTTTTTCGGTAGGTGCGTATGCTTGAACAAGTGTAAGAAGTTGTTTATTTAGATTAAGTTGTAATGCCGCTACTCTTTCAGATATTCCACTATAATTTACTATGCAATTTTTATAATGCTTTTTGATTAAAAATCCTACGCCATATAGTCCTTTCGTTTCTCCTGTATAGCAGAGTATGTAATCCTGTAATTCTTCGATTTTGCAGCCCATTCTCCTTACTTCACTCAGTCCTATAATATCGAAGTCTACGCTTTTCAGTGCATGCAGCAGTTCAATTAATCGTTCTTGTGATGCTAAGGATCTTACGTTGTAGGTGCAGATTTTTAACAGATGGCTGCGGTTTATTTTTGAGGGGTGAGGGTGTTGGTCGTTGTCCCCACGGTGACCAACCGGCTTGGGGAAAGTATTTGTAAGTTCTTCTATTGTGGTTTGTGTTAGATTGTTCCGGTGGCTGATAGGTATTTGCTATGCGTTGTGGTCTATTTTTCCAGTTAGAGATGTTGTGGAGTTAGATCGGCCTCTCATTAGTGTGAATGCGTTTTTCTTATTTTTTGTAGGTACATTTTTCTCTGGCTGGATTGGGGTAGTTGGCGATATGGATAGATCCCTTTTCCGGTTGTTTGTCTGTGTAGAATGATCTTTAATAATAAGTTTATCGTAGTTAATAGTCGCATAATTCCCTTTATCTCGTTCTTCTTTGACCCTTTCGTGTAGTTCTCTTCTTTTTTGCAAGACCTCTTTAGGGAAATCTTCCGATACGTAAACATCACCAAGTTTCTTCTTATTCTTCATAATTGTATTTTTCAACCAACCATTAACACAGGCCATGAGTATTGGTCTGGTTTTTCCTCCAACAGTATCTTTTTTTCCGATTCTATAAATCTTATTTACATCTTTTGGTTCAACCGTAATGTTCAGATGGGTAGTAAGTTTCTTGGTTACTATTTCCAAAAGATCTGTTTGGGATGATTCTGTTTCCTTAAGACCATATATAATAATGTTGTTTGATCTGCTGGTTTTCTCCAAATTTGCTATTTTTTCTTTTAAAATTTTATTTTCTAATCGTAATTCTTCTATTTCTCGTGTGAAAGGTGCTAGTTTTTCATCCATTTTATTTAAGACTTCTTTAGTTTGGTTTTGCATTTCGGTTTTAAGTTTGTCAAAAAGTGCTTCATTATTCATTTTAAAAAAAAAAATATTAGTTTTAGTCTATGGTCAATATCGTGAACGCGACTTTAATATTTTTCCTTATCTTTTTCAAATGGCAACTCGCGATATTTTCCTTATGTTGGCAGTATGTATTTGACACTTGTCAAATATGTGACATCTGTCAATAACAGCTGTTGGTTATCGAAATGCTTTGAATTATGGAATGATATTGTTAAAAACTTATCTTTTCATAGTTTCCAATGATTTTTGTGCAATTTCGGTGTTTATTTATGAATAATTACACTTTTCACTGAATATGGATAACTTATGCAGATGATTGAGGTTTAAATAGCGGAGCACAACAATTGTACGTATTACTTTGACAGTCACCGGATGTAGTTATACTGTATATAAAAAACAGCAAATAATTAACAAATACAATTAACTCCTTCAAATCTGCCGCAGAAGGGTGAACGCAGCATTGCCTTTGAATGTTTTGAGTCAAAGCGGCTCTAATTTTCAGTATAACCCGTTTGTTAGGGCACCATTTTTGTATTATTTTCTCTTCTGATTACCTCTATTGCGTCTATTCTTTGGTTTTTATAGGAGTTTTCCTCTTTCTACGTCTTTTATTGTTATAATCAAGCTGTGGAATACAAAATAAATCTACGCATAGGACTATCTTCCTCGTAGAAACAGACTGCACTATTTTAAAAAAAGATACTAATAATTCCTGGACGAATAGGTATTATACCTGCATTGCAACCGTTATTTTGCTACTCATGCTTTACTCATACTGTTCATTTTTTCTTTTTTTATTATCACATGCTTCTTTGTACAGACATTATAACGCTCATCATGTTGTCAATAATTATGGGAAATGATGAAGTACTTACTTTCTAAAAGCGTTTATTCTGTGATTTTACTAAATATAGATAAAAAAATATTTGTGATTTAGTTAGTTTAGTTAGTTACTGCCTGTCTTGTTTGACATACTTTACTTTTTTCACGATTAAAACAACTTCGTAAAAAATCATGCATCGTACTTGCGTTTGGGTCCAAAGGTCAGTTCTAATTAGTCCAGCATCAGATCCAAGATGACCACAACCATCCGCACACAATCTGTCTGCTACCATCTATGTTACATGTCATTTTGAATGCGGTTTCTCAATCGATATCTAATCTGTGTATTTGGGACAGTAATTGGTTAGATCATTCTCATGTCACTTGCAGTTCTCCAATTTCTTTAGTACTTGGTAATTATGTGTATTTTGAACAGTTGTGGCTAAATGCATGTATTGAGAATTTATTGATACTCAATTCAGTAACTGGCTCGATACCATTAAGTTTCGACTTAAAGTTGAGGGTTAAAATTAATTTTTAATTCTATACGTATCTAAGATATCAAAATCAACACTTCTCCAATCGGCGTAGAAAACTCTAACCTAAAATAAACTGAACTGTGAGCAAATTGGTACTGATGATGAGCAAATTATTATCATAATTGTATAGCGACGATTTGTCTAACAGTAATTATATACAAATATTACATACATATAATAAAATATTTATTTATTTATTTGGTCAACCAACATTTGTTTACAATGATTCCTTAATATAATAATTATTATATATAACATATAGTTCTTGCGATAAAGTAACAAATAATTAGAGGTTAACACAGCATGCGCCAATTATACATAGCTATTTCTTAATAAGTATATACTTAATGAAAGTTTTCAATGAAATTCCCTTTTGATTTTTTGTATATTCAGAATAATTTAAAAAGTCACGCATAATAAAAGCAACTGACTCACTTCTGAACGTACACTCGAAAACATTGTGATTTGAAGCATGAACGTTTTCCTTAAATAACGTAATTGAGCATTAAAAGGGATTTTTGGTTATTTTGCCCCTAAGTAGGCAAAATGTCTCATACATTTTTTTTTTTTATTATAATATTACTCGAAATTGGTAACGATAGCAACATTTATAAACTATATAATATCTAATAACGTATAAGTTATGTAAATAGAGATTTTTGAAAGTTACTCTCAATTTTGTTACAATAGTTTTACAGTTTTCTGAATACAAGGTGTATCTACTAATTACATGTTTTATGATTAGATACAATAAAGAGAGAAGAAGAAGAGAGAGAAAAGAGATTGAGGAAATATATGGTGGAATTAAAAACATTTTTCTTCTCTATGCGATTATTATCTAGAAGTCTATAATGCACTATAATATAAAATATAATATATAAGAGTCACAGTTTCTAATGTTTGTAGATTTAGATGTATTATAACCAACCAATATTCGTATACATATTGGAATTTTAATTTCAATACAACAGAAAAACAGTAAAGAAAACATATTTTTAACATTCCCTTTAGAAAATTTGTTAAAGAATATTACTTTAAACTCGTTAAGATAAGAACGTGATTCGTGAATAATTTTCAACGAATATATGAATTTCAAATTGTTTCATTCATTATGAACCTTATGCTTTATGCATTAAATTTATCTAATTTAACAACACTCTTTGAGGTTAAAGAGAACTAAAACCAGTAAATGAAGTTCTGGAAAGTATTGATATAATAATTATCCTTAAATAATGGGAAAATTAAATCAATACATTATAGGTATAAAATTTTCCGTTATTTTGTCTATGCGCATTGCGCTTGAAATAGTGTTATGAGTAGACTATCGAGATATTTTTTATTACCACCTAGAGTCCGTCCTGGCTTCGCCCGTGGTACATGTTTACGTTTTCTCTCCATAGGAACCACCCTCGTACTTCAAGGAATATTACAAAAAAAAAAAATACGAAATCGGTTCAACCGTTCTCGAGTTTTGCGCTTCATTTTAAATGGACTATTACAGTTACATAAGATTATGCACTTACACATTATTATTATGCGGTCAAAAACCCAAAACATTCCAAATAAACACAAAAACATAACGCAAATTCGATTTATAAATCGTTTTTATAATTATGAGTTCGCTACGCTGTTTACGAAAATATTTAATACTGTTATCGTTTTCGCCATAGGTGTTGTGATTTATGGCATCCAATAATAAGGGGCAAAAATTTTGACAGCCACGTACTGAAAATAAACGAGCGAGCTTGTTTACCCGCTTTTAATGGAAAGATTTTCATTTCAGATCACGATATTTGGAAGGAAAACTTCTTAATGTTTAATTCTTTTTCGTAATATGGTTGGTTGTAGCTATCTGATTATAATAAGAACTTATTATTTATGTAATGAAATTACTTTGGACGAGTTATGTGTTGTCAAATAAAGGAGATACAAAATAATGTAATACAAATACATTGCAAAATCAACACAAATACATAAAATATAAATTAAAAATAAATATATAAATAAATATATAAATTCCTAATGTTACCTATTCTTAATATTACTTTAATTACAACTGTTCACTTGTGTTATTTAAATAAAGGCTCTACCGATGTACAGTTCCATGGTATTACTAACATAATATTATATACCCAATACTCATAAACTCGCACATAATAATATGTTATTTATCTTCCATATAATATAATTAATTTCGGTGCAGTTTCATACCAAACAAAACATTATGAGGCATAATTCGATACACTGAAATAATAGAACTGCAATTCCATGTAATTGTACACAATCAAGATTAGATAGGCTAATTAGCCATGCTAATGCTGAATAAACTATCAATATCAATTATACACAAATTATGTCTAAACATGTTAATTAAACTTCCGAACAAATTATTTAGTTCCACATAGTTACGCTTATAATATGTAATAATTTGCATAGCAATTGACAAATCTGTATTCAAGACTCGTGATTTGGAAAGTTAACTTGTTAATGGAGCAATTATGAACTGTAGTGTTAAGAATTGTTGGAGAAGTAGCGTGCATGCAGGGATGCTAGTATGACAATAATAATCCTGTCTCTTCGCACGTTACTTTCATTATATTATGTAGGTATATAGTTATAATATATACATATAATAGTTGTTAAGTTGTAGTAGCAGCATATCTATAGATAGTGTAGATATGTACTAAAACCACAGTAAAACTAAAATTATGTACGGTAAAGATAGGTAATTTGAGAAACGATCACAACCTTATCGGATACTTCTTTAAAATATTCAATGAGCAATGATTCCTTTTGATGAATGAAAACAGGCCTGTGGATACTTTTAGCGTTAGCTTTCAGCATTACACGATATAATTAAGCTATTGCATAGCTTCCATCGCGGGCCTTGAGCGTGGGGACCGAATACAGAAATTCCGTAACGAAAAAACCTCACGCTCCCCACTCCGACGGACACGGAGGTCTGGCTTGAAGGCATGCTATGCAATAGCTTTACCGTGGCAGTCCCCGAGTGCCACACGTCTTTTTTTTAATATTAGCTTAGTTAAATTGTTTGTGACTTCTAATTAAGAGGTTTTCCACGTTACTTTGTTCATCTCAACCCAACCTGCAGGACACGTAGTGACCGAGTGATTTCACATAGCTAGCTTCATTTTTAATATTCATGAATGTTCATTGACTAGTTCCGAGGCTCCAGTTGAACATTATGAAGGTCCATAACAGCTATTACTATGCAAATTGGAATTCTGTGCGTATGACACATTCGATATTGTTGTTGATTATGTACTACACTGATCTAATCGACACGAAATTGAAGTCGCTTTATGATGTACTAGTTTATGAGTTTAATAATAGTATAGCAGGGTAATTGGAGCGGTAATTTGGAGTTTAAGGAGGACAATTGGGTGGCTTTGAATTGTGATTATTGGAGATGAGGGTTACATATATAAAGACGCTATGTATAGATTATCTATTTTAAGGATTATTACCTGACGAGTGATTGAGTTTACTGTATTATATTTCAACAGTCTATTAAGTCTGTTAGTTATTCTGTCTAATTGTACCACATTTTATCGACCATATTATAGTGCATATATTATTCCAGTGATTTTCATAATAATACAATGTACAAACTTTAGACTACGATACAATTATTGTGATTCTTAAAAACTTCAGAAACACATTTTGAACATATTTAAAGAGATGCAATTTCAACGCCTTGTACAAATTTTCATTACAAACTTGGTGTCTAATTGTCTACATTATGAACATTTCGTTCTAATGGCATCTTAAAACTTTTAAGAGTGTGTTCACCTTTGATCCTAAGCCTAAGTTAATGTAATTATGTTTAAGTGGTTTTGTTAAATATTTTTAGCTTGTTTTGTTGCACTGGGTTTTGTTGCAATTGGGGTTTAAATCCCTAAAAAAATGTTAATCACGTTAAATTAAACACTATATTTTATGATCATTGATCATATCAATAAGCGCATAAATTTAAAATCCACGATAACACGTGCCGAAGCAAAATATTGTTTTTCATTTTCAGTTTCATTAAATTACCCGTTTGGTTATTGATAAAATTATAAATAATTACCGAAACGAACTTGCTATAATTAAAGTAATGATATATTCCGTATTAATATTTAAGTTAAATGTCACATTTTCCGTGTATCATTACGTAATTGCGTTGGAACCGCTGAAAATTAGTGACGTTGACGCGAGGTTGAGGTTGCTTTTTAATCAGCGCTGCAGCGAAACAGAGATCATTAATAATGAGAAGTAATATAAAATCGTAAAGCGACACATTCGCTTTTTTATGTTTGTCGAGACACGAGCATACTGCAGCACGTAGTACCCACTAGAGAAGCTTTTACGTTCGACACTTATGGTGTTTATAAATGGTAATGTATCTAAATATAACTTTATGCTTAGATTAAAACTGACTCTATTTATGTTTAATGAAGTACCGTTTTAAATATTTTATTAAATGTTTGTGTCCCTTACATTTTTAAACTACTATGTAGATAGAGAGCTCGTAGATCTTCACGTAGACCGTGCCTACCAAAGAACAAATGTAATATTTATATGGTTAATACTTTACCAGAAAAAAAATCCTATTTTAGTTTCTTGTTCACTGATTGCCATACTATATTCATAAACTGTACTTTATTCATAATTATAGTGGAAATACCTACAAGTAAATAGGAGGATTAAATAGCAGTATAAACGTTATAACAACATTTTATGCTAATGCAACTAGTAGCTAAATAATTAGATATTACAACAGTCAAACCAATTTTATTAGAACCCAAAACCTACGATGCAGACAAAATTCTTAGACAGTTATCTACTTCGTTGGATAATCAAAAGTTTCTAGACAAACTCCATCTAGCCTTATCATTTCAGAGATTATGGTAACTCATTATAAGTTCTTAAAATATAGTTTGGGTGGATAATTATAAATACATTAACGTACTTTTCAGAAACATGGTTGAATTTGCGGTGCAGTGTAAACAAATTAATTGAATAGATTCTAGGAAGGGTCGATTGAAAATGGGTGGAAATGTTAATGAAATGATTAATTGTCATAATATTACAAATATAAGTGTAGTGGTGATGTATTAAATTAAATCAAGCAATGAACGATTGATGAGATTTTTTCGTACTATCTATATTCTATGTAAAAAAATGCAAATTTAACTATTTAGGTGCGTGTATGACGTAAGTTGTGCAAAAAAATATGATTGAGTCCTTGTTTACGTCTATAACATCTATATTTCTAACGTTTATAATTAATGTAGAATACCTGAAAAGTATTAAATTATATGCTTTCGTCATTTGTAGTGTATGTTGGATATTCAGTCGGTCCGATCAACCTATAACATGATCAGTGCATTGATGGCAGTACGATAAGGATATTTAGTTTCATGACGCGCAGGGTCCTATATAAGCAGTTTCCAACATGCGCAAACGTTGTTAAGTCAAATTTGTTCATATCAAATAACACCTCGGCCACAGATTAACAAAGACCATATTATATCAAGGAGATTATAAACACAGTTGAACCTTATCTAACTTCTATGGAACACAATGCCATGGTTCCACTAAGATACAACAAACAAAGGCTTATTGAACCGTATTTAATTTTAGAAGACGTAAAGTCAAGGTGCCCTTAATTTCTCTTACGCATTCAGTTTCACGCACACAAAAGAATCAGAGTCAACATTAAACATTTGCTCAACACATAGAAGGCAAATTTCATTTCTGAACGCGGTTCTCGTTTGAGATCTAACTTTCCTCATATTTTATTAAAGGTTCGTTATTTTTACTTTGTAATGCCTACTTTGTACATATTGTTATAGTTTTATGAACATTTGGTGGTGGAATTGCGTTAATGTTATAATTTATGATTGCGTGAAAGTTTTTTTAAAGGTATTACGCGCTAAATAGTGTGTATCGAGAATTCTAGAAGCCCTTTTACAATAAATTCTAGCTCTTGAAGAGATATAGCTCTCTTGGAATTCAAATACAATACCTCGACTTATATTGAAATGATTTATTGTAAGAGGGCTACATGAGAAATATATCTTTCTTTACGAAAACTTTATAATATTAGCGTATAATAAATACAATATTTTATTTTCAGCTTTAAACCGTCGTCTGGTACACCATAACTTCTATGATGTATTAAAGCAGTGTTATTTCTATTGTGGAAAAATGACGGAATTAAATAGGCCGTCTACGATCGTTATCAATTACTACACTGGATATAATGCTATAAATCATGGTAATTTCCAAGGACTATTTTCTCCGATACACAGAATTCGTAAATATAAAATTAATAAGGCTCATAATTTAATTATTACAGGAGAATCAATAAATGAATTATAGTCGTCGTGTGCCGTGACGTCACGAGTCTCCGATCGCGCGTGCTAATGGCGCGACCAATCATTGCGGTCTATGTGATTTATGTTCAAGTAGA